>JBBPQN010000410.1:0-16509 GCA_038092575.1 Boletus subluridellus
CGGAGGAATGGTAACGATTCTTGTAACGTTGGACCTCTGCTGTCTGTGGATAATGATATTGATATCGAACACGGACAAGTTATTTCCTCAATCGCGCTCCCGAGGATTTTTTTACCGCAAAGGCGGTGCTAAAAGCCAAGTCCGACGAGACCGAGGACGATGTCTGATCTCCCCTGCGTGGCGTCCCGATCGTGCGGCGGGGTAAAGTATCATCGCAGCATCGCGACGAGACCCATCCCGTGTACATCGGGGTGTGAACGAGAGAGCGTTTTGAATATATGATCGACGAGGTTCGAGAGTCGCGTAGCATGTCTTGGGAAGCGTTTCCATGATTGCTGTAAACACCAGCATGGCGGTGAATCGACTTGTTCAAGTCGTCCGAAACGATGCAGTTCTCGAAATATGGTGTGGCGATCAGACACGGAGAGAGTAGAATAGATTGTCAACGTACCTAACGATTGCCATCGGGTGTGTCAATGAGAGGAGCTCACATCGTCCTCGAATCCCAACCTTCACATGGGTGTAGCCTTTCTCAGTGATCATCGAGTGAACATCCTGGTCGGTTCAATCACGGACAGAATTATCAGGACCCATACTACTAATTGCGCTATGAGGCGACATGAACTCATCCGCATACTCGCGATTCAGAATGGTCTCTACACGTATCATATCGAGTCATCTGGATGAATGCGTGCCATCTCCGGTACTTGAGCCACAACACATCCACGCGGGGAATGCGATCTGGAACCTCAGGCTGAGGATAGCCCTGTCTGGTTCTCGCTGTTGTAGTCCAGTGTGAGTCCAAAAACATAAGCGTAAGGAAAGTACGCGCACCGTGAGACGGACCCCCTCGACCGTGGGCTGAGACCGATCGTTCACCTGTTATGCCTAATAGGAAAATGAGCTGTCATGACATAGCACATGATCACCAGGAAAATACGGACCGAGCGTGCCTGCGTTGGATCTCTAGAGCCTTGCCCACTAGGAGAAGCTTTTTGACTCGGATCGCTGGGGTCAGCAGTGTTGGTAGGCGGTTTAGGCTGTGACGCCTAGTAAGTCCTTGCATACAAACTCGAGGAACAACGAACTTTTGGTTTTCTATCATATTTCGCGACTGTCCGCTAAGATGATATGTTAAACGCACTGCATGCGGTCATCTATAAAGAAAGAGCACTCACCCGCCTACGTTTACCTGCAGCCATCCACGAAGGACCCTCATTTGTGACATCAGCTCTCGCTGGTGACTGGGAAGGGGATGGGCGTCCGGCAGGCCTACGCGAATTTCTGGGAGCTCGGTCGGGCTTGTGCGAGGCCGGGTCCTTGTTATTCTTCTTGATCTTCGTCTGTACCCACTCGTTAAACTTTGGAATGCCGTGAGGTGACTTGACAGTATCTAGATTTTCTCTCAGCAGTGGTTCTGGAGGGTAGGTCATGGGTACTGCATGAGATGTGCCAAGCGGCGGTACCTCGTCCTCGCGGGGATGGGCAGAGGATGCCGGGGACGATGGCTCTAGCAGAGTCAACACAGAAGGAGAGGATAACGTAGCGATCACCAACCTTATCATAATCGAACTGAGGAGCAGGTGGGCCGGACGGCACCTCAACCTGTGCGAACGTGAGAACTCGCTTTGACGGGGAAAAGAAGGCACTGATACCTCGAGGAGATCACCACCGTGGGTCCCCGACTCGATCGAACTCGATTTACCAGGTTGCCAGGTTCTTCCTGGTGTATGCACATAATGAGGGGGTCAGTGCAACTCGTTCTGGTGACGGAACGGCGAACGCCTACAGGATCAGAGTCACTAGCCATGGTCGCAGACCGCTCGTCTGGTCGTCCTTTGCTGCGAGTAGATGTCTAATGGAGTGTCTCAGTATGGGGAATGGAATACGTTTTGTCCGATATGCCAACATTGTGAACGTATAAATGCTTACATGAAAGGGACCATACAAGTCCGGGAGAATATGGGCGAGGTCACGTACGGTGATTTTTCCGTCGCGTCGTCCAGTTGCCAGATAGCTACCATCCGTGGAGAGGGCGATCGACGATATCCTTCCACTGTCCTCGATGGCAGGCTCAATCTGGGTGAGCGTCGACGTGTCCAGGAACGAGATAAGACGGTTTGTGAAGGTAGCGGTGTGGCCGTCAGGCGTAACCACCAGATCGGGCATCTATCGTTCAGAGACAGTCCAGACGACAAAGGTGAAGTTAAATGAAATAAAAACGGAATGGGGACCAGCATAAGATCAGTAAGTTTCACATGCCACCTAAAAGACGGTAAGGACGAAAAACGTACGATCGCACCCATACACACACCCGACTCGACGTCCCACGTCCGCACTGTCGAGTTAACCCCACGGCTATATGTCCGCTACATTCGATCCGGGCGCAAAGTACGCCTTGCGTACCCGTGCCGTGAGGGACTTGAGTGCAGTAGTGTGGACTTTGTGTTTTCCGCGCCGCTGGTCAGCCTCGCTGGAAGTCTTGCGCCGTTTTTGTGTTCGAAAGAGGAAACCAGGTCGGATGTGGGTACTACTTTGTTCTGCGCGGGGATGGTGGTGTCCCAGAACCCGACGAGGTGGTCCCAGGATGCGGTGAGGAGACGGAAGCCGGCCGATTGGTTTGACCAACAATCTCGTTAAGAACGATATAAGTGTGATGTGGGTATGTCGATTTTTCGGGGCTGAGGACGAACCGCGTTAGCTGTTTTTACATGTGTCATTCGGTGTGCATACCTAGGGTTTCTAGGGCCGGGCTGAACAGATCTGTCTTGAGATGGCTTGGAGATCAATCAATCCTGGTACCTCAGGCCTCAGCCTGGGACGTGCGATAATTTCCTCGCATATAAGCGGGTCAATGCAAAGAGAGATCACTCCGGAGTTCCTGAACGAGAAGAAGAGGAGTGAAGCCAAAGGTATACTACCTATTGGGAATCGAAAAAGAGCTTCAGACCTACCATTGGAGGCCATGCTACGTCATGGTGCTGAAGATGACGAGTGTAACCTTGCGAATGAAAAAGGGTATGTTTATCTGCAGCTGAGACGACTATAGCGAGAAAGGAAGAGATAAAAAATCTCCGGCAATCAGGGTACGCGACACTAACGATGTAACCAATCATGATATGATGGGTCTCTTTCGAGGGATACCTAACATCGTCGAGCGCCATTAACCCTAATCGTCAGATCCGACGCCAAATCAATAAAGCGTTGCTCACCCTGGAATCCAATGAAAACAATGCTCCGGGTCATCACAAGATCCGACGGTCGACGTTCCGTTGCCAATAACGCAAGGGGATATGTTGGTACACCCAAACGCTTGGTACCCTGGACCGGGACGGAGCACGTCTCAAATCGCAGCAAAGTTGGCAAAAGCATCGCAGGTCAGGCGTTCAAGGCTGTTGGAGATGGCGCAACAACGCCTACGGTGTAATGCATCAAGTGTCGAAGGACCTCCAGCCTGTGCATTTGGTGGAATGATGACAGTGAGTGCAAGAGACCCTCCGTCACGCCAACCCCCATCTGTCTAAGGATACTGCAAGTAAAAAGGCTCGAGACAAGGCCAATCAGTTCGGTGGTGGATGCACGCCAAAGGAAACGATGGTGTTGTATTAGTTGGGGTTAAAGTGACTGCTATGACGCCAGGAAGGTCCACATTGAGGCGGTTGAATCCCATCCGCTCATACACCGTTCGCACTCCGCTCCCCTTTTCCGCCACAACTCGCACGATCTCCCGTCTCGTCCGTATTGCCCCACCCGCGACATGTTAACCAAACCGACAGGGACGCCAGCATCGCCAACGGCCGACAAGGAGACTTACCGCTCTCCACCCTACGCGAGTATTTATTCCCCGCTGACCACCTCCAGCTGACCTCCTTTTGAACGGGAATGCGACATCTCCAGCCTCATGACCGCGTCGCTCCTTGCAGAAGCTTCCATCCGCATTTACTCCCCACTCCTTTCCCAACCCCCGTTCATATGAAAATAGTCTCGCCCACCTATGAGTTCTTGAATGGCCCGCGAAAGTTCGTCCGAATCCTCGACCGTCTCCCCTCGGATCGCTTCCTCGGGCGTCTCGAGCACCTCTATTCGGGATGAATCGACGACATGACAGTACGCTTGACCGTTATCCAAGAACAAGAGGTCGATACGTGCAAAGTTGATAGACTCGTTCGTGGGGCCTTCGATGACGGGCTTACTCCCTTCATAACCGCTCCAGCTCCATTCATACTTGGGTCAGGCGGTAATTTATATTTACGCGACCTGCAGAAGCGGGATAGGATCGGCGTCCCGCTCCCGCTCTCATCTTTCATGAAGGCCCTCTTCGACAGAAAATCATACTAGTCAAGCGCCGGCTATGGCCTGGCTTACTCTGCTCAGCCATTGATCATCTATCTGTCTGGGTTCTCTCGTCCGGGAGGGCCGCCAGCAACAGCTTCCGAGGTCGGCGTGTATGCTGGCGAATTCACCATCGTATTTCATGTTGCCGGGTCAGGTGCACGGGTGATGATGGGCCACATAAGTCTGGGTTGCGGACACAGACAACTGGGTAGAGGGGGTAAGGGAATGTTTGGATCGAAATAGACGGGTGAGTATACCCCGTCGCTCTCCCATCAATTTCCTTGCTCTTCCTTGCTCTCGCACACGGTTGTTTTCAGCGCCGTTTAACCTGCTCATCCTACCATGGCATCGGCTATATACGCGACCCACTATATGTGCAATCTATACATTGCATCGCATCCGTACCCTTACCCCCTCCGTCTATCGTCACTTTCCCTAGTGGAATATGTTGCTTCGGAACGCGGCTCAAATGACCATTATAGAATCTATGCATATATGTATCGTCTTCTGAGCTGAATAGTGTACGTACAGATTGTCTGGCTGTTTAGAAGGGAAAAAACAACATGGTCATTATCACAACGCAGTGTCTCTTCCATTCATGGATCTGTCTGATCCCATTATTTGACTCAATCAAATTTTCAGGAACCGCTACAGCATAGAGCTGAACTGATGATCCTGGGTATCGGTGAGTGTGCTTCGAGTGGCAGGTGGCCATATCCCGGAGGCTCAGAAGCACCCATTAATTCCGCTTTTCGTCCCTTTACCGGTCTGTCGCGCCTCTTTTTTTGGCGTGCAATGACCATCATTTTGGCAGGCTTCTGACAGTACACGGCTCCCATTCCATGTCGTTGGACAACCCAGCGCTAATTCGTTACTCCGCTTTGCCTGCGACCGCTAAACCGTATGAATACCTTCTCCTCTTCTCTGTCAGTATATCCTTCTCACCCTCCATTACATCCACAAAAACGCTCCGCGCCCGCCGGTGAGGTCCACCATCAAGACAACCAAAAGTGGGACTTTACTCGGGTAGCGGGGTACTATCTTCTGACGGCATCGGGGTACCCAATCAAAATGGGCCGGCTGAGCAAAGCATACAGTCGAAGCCTACCTTGGCGTTATCAGTTTCGAACTGTTCGGGTTCAGATCCAATCCTGTATCCACATGTCCCTCAACACTCCGTCCCAGACCCAACCTCCAACCCTACTGCTGGAGGCCGTGGAGAGCGCGGTGGAGGCTGTCTTCGATGAGAAGGCACTGCGAACGGTGTGAGTTATTTCCATGAAGCTTTGTCAACCATTAACCGGGGCTGGCGTGTGATCGATCGTGCGGCCGCCGCGGTAGAAAAGGGTGGTTGTGGTTGTGATGTGAATGGAGTCAGAAATGGAAATGGAAATGGAGAATCTGATCATCGGGTGTGATGATGGTATACAAACTTTGGGGGAACATTCATCCCTCGGTAGCCAGCTGGAAAATAGGAAGAGATGAATGCAGACAGGGACGTGAGAGTGTGGTCCTGCTCAAGGCTGTGATGGCGGATGATGAGGCATAGGTGTAGTGGACGATAGCACGCGAGTTACGGGGAAGGGCAGAGATTGCGAATCAGGAGAGATTCTGTCGCCGGGTCTTGGCATAATTAAAGGTCACCGTCTCGATCATCTGGTCCCATACTGGAACTGAAGCAGTCCTGGCGTACTCCTGACCCGGACTACAACACGATGTCCTGGTTCCTGTATCACCAGAGGTCCGCAAGCATCCGCAGCTTATGACATTGCCTTTATTGTCGGAGAACTTAATGCCACAGCACACTAGTGTGCGTGATCACGCGCACACTTCAGATCACTCTTGGCAGAAGCAACCATGGTTCGCTGGATCACTTCCACAGCCCCCCACTAGCCATAGATGAGAGTGACTGGAATCTTTCATGTTGGCAGGGAGGCACTGCTGGTTCTTGTGGTCACTAGATGTTTAGTTACCGGTTCATTATGGGTAGGCTGACATCAACCGAGATTCAGAGGAATTCTATAATTAAATAACTGCCCGATCTTCAGGTCGGGATCGGCATAATGATGGCCTGGAATTGGATACATTTTAACAGGCAGGGGTAGGTAGCCAAAATGTACCATGATGCCACTCAGGCTCGTCAGTACCTCGGGCTGAGTGCGCGTGTGGCAGGAGCGCTGATGATCGATGAGGCTGAAGGTTGATGCGCAAAAGTGCGAGAAAAGACGCCCTCCGGCGCATATGATCCGTAGTAGCGCCGTGAAATGGACGAATGGCAGAAGGGCAACGTTGTGTTGACCTCAAGATAGCCCTGCTCTGGTGCCACAGCTTCATGGTTTCCCACCGGAGGTCATAGCATGTGATCTATGAAAACCACTACTGCATCTTTTGACCGCAAACGTTTTGTGCTGTATAATAATACATAACAACTTTGTTCTCTCCGCGGCAAACAAATTTGATGCTACTCACACCGCCTGCTGTCACCACCCTTCCATCCTGATCGCATGTTTGTCTAACATTAGAGGATCGTACATCACGCGTCGTTCTAAACGAGCCTTGAAACAAATATTTAATACATCGGGTAGAGGATATAACCGCCAGGGTAACCCAAGACCGAACCACTGTCAACCACCCCCTCATTCTTTGTTTGTCGTTGAACCATCAAACATCGCTGTTTCTCTTGTACCTATCATGTCCTCCGACTTACAGTCTGCTTTGCAGCTTCTCCAGATGAATAACTATATATCCCGTATGGTTGTTCGTACATTCTCTCAACAGTGATGAATCTCATAGACCACTACAGTTGTTATTATCACTGCTGTCGTATATGATTATGGTGAGTGATGCTATATATGTGCACGCTATCCTGTTTGTTCTGAAGTGACCATTACAATCCTACCACTGCAGTCCTCACCTTTTCGAGAGAGGTATGTTATTTCACTTTCCACGTCATATCAATCAGCTGACAATATTCGAAGATAGACTATGTTTGGGTTAGCAGCTGAATTATCCAGTAAGCACTGGGCCCCTGACAGTCCCACAGCGCCGGCCCTGGACCTGGGTCTCCACAAGCTTTGTTCTGGTGTGTATAATCCATTGCAAGTATTCCAAATTGACAATTCTGTAGGTCCGCTATGTCGGTCTTTTGTTCACCATGTAGGTCCATGGTTGCTACGATCCATACCAAATTATATAGCTAAGAATTAAACCATGCTGAAGTCTCGAAGGCCTCTGTATGTTCAGAATTGAATCTGAGGATAATCGTGCTGATCAGATGCATTCACAGTGGGTACTACCTTTGTCCATGGCCCTGTCACAGTCAGTGTTTCTGCCTTGCTTTGTCTATCTGTAATATAACAACCATCTTCTGGTAGATGTATGCATTTAAATTCGGACTCAGGCCGAAAACTGCATTGATAACAGTTCCATAGGTGTAAGTGGATCAATATATTGCCTGCCACGCAATCAGTATGAGACAGGAATGCTCCAAAGGTACTGTAATGTCTCTGGTAGCTAGCTGGGCATTCGAAATATTCATGACAGCTGCTGATTGTAAGTCACTGTACCCTCCCGATCACTTTATATAGACTGTGATTTCAATTACAGATGTGATGATCCTGCGGGTGTATGCAATGTGGAATCGATCCAAAATGATCCTTTGGGTCCTCCTGTTCATATATGTTTCACAGACAATTTGTGCCTTTGTTTTTGCAGGCATCTACAACAATCCCAATACCTACCTCTCATGTACGTCTGGAGCCAAATTGTACACATCACTGTATCTCACGGAGGTCTACCCATTTTTCTAGTCACAGTTTTCCAACTGATCGATTTCTCCATTTGCGATGCCTCATCGAATATCACATCACAGCTTATCGTATATCCTCGAATCCCACGATTCATTCTCGGTGCTATACTCTTGATTCTCGCCGTCGTCCAAACCTTGAAACAGTCAGTTGACATGTATAAAGCAACCAAGCACTGGCAGCCCAATCGATACATGCAACAACTCGTCAGAGATGGAATTCTTTATTTCCTTGTGTACGTCTCGCTACCTACTCTCTCGTTCGTCACCATCATGGCCTCCCATTCATCTTACTCTCGAGTACTTGTCCAAAAACTAACCTCTTCGTTCTTTCTTCTGAACTGCTAGGAACATGTTTCTCAACATTTCTAGAATAGTCGTGGACGTGTCTTCGACGAACAACACTTCGATGTTCTTCCCGATCTTGTTTAGTAGCATCTCGATATTCCCCATTATGCCCCGCTTCATCATCAACGTGCGAGAGCTGTATGACCATGACACCCGTCGCGGCTGCCAGGGGATTGACAGCGGATTCGGAGTGTTGTCGCAACCCACTGCCAGTCAAAACGCGGCCGTGTCCACGATTGCGTTCGCGGATGTCCCCCCGGAGCAGGATCAGGTTGTGGAAGGGGACGCGACCGAATCAGAGGCGATTCGACTCGAACCGTTGGGAGATAACGCACGTCAGGTTTGAACGAGGATTTTGGGTAGAAATCGGGGACGGGTACAAGCGCTGTGCCGTTGGTGAAACGGTGTACTTGGAATGATGACTCGACATATTTATTTTACCTATGCATATGCCTCGCCTCCTGAACTCAATGTACTATTTATATCTCAAAGCTCCATCATCTCGAGTGGGCTTGAGACTCCTTTATACGAGCGATTTGATCTGTACCGCAAAGCCTACGCAACGTGTTGATAGAAACTAGCATATTGCCCACATTTCTCGAGTGCTTACTACAGCGTACACGACGGAACAAAAGCCTACGATTACCAAGGAAACGGGTGAGCATCATGACCGCACGTTGCGGAAGGCATGAGCTCGGGCACTCAACGGTTGTCATATTCCCACCACTCACGGCATCAATCCATCGGTCCATATGCTCGAAACATGTCTCGTTCATATTGTCGGCAAGTTTGGATACAGGATCGCAATACAACCAGCGAGGGTCCAGCATTTCGGTAACTTGGCCCATGAGCTAGCGCTACAGTATTATTTATGTCTCAAAGCTCCATTATCTTGAGGGCTCGGAGCTTCTCCTTTACTAGTACATGCCTGATTTGGTCCGTGGCTGCAAACCTTTTCAGGACATACGCAACCCTTTGATAGAAACTAGTAGCGTGTTGCTCACATTCCTCAAGTGCTTACTATAGCGTATACGACGGAACCAAAGGCTACTACTACAAAGGAAATTGGTGAGGATCACGACCGCAGGTCGCAGAAGGCATGAGCGCGGGTATTCAACCGTTGTCCTGTTCCCACAACGCATGGAGTCGATCCATCGATCCATGTACTCGAAACATGTCTCGTTCGTTTGTGGTACTACTGGCAGGATTGGCTTTGGATGCAGGATCGCAATGCATGGTGAGGGTTCAACATTTCAGTAACATCCTAACTTAACGAGCGGGCGCTATATTGGCTCGCTACCCGAGCTGGACTATAAACACAGGCGAAGAAGCGCTAACTGGGGCAGATGAATACGGTATTGTGTCCTTCTTGTTCGACAGGGTGAAGTCTGCTCCGGAGTGAACGCACCAAGAAGCAAGAAAGGTCTTCCTCGAGATTGAAGATCGATGTTCTCGCCGTCGGGGATGTACCTATACCATTCTCGTAGGAATGTCTACCCACCCCTCCATCCAGGAGAACGCTGAAGAAGATGGGGTCGCTTCGTTGACTCCCATGACGAAGCGATATGGGCTAACGCGATCTGATCAAGCTGTTTGACGAAATTCAGCTCACGAACACAAATACACCCGACTGACCCTTTGCTAGCTTCGGATACCGTACATCGATCAGTCGAATGTTCACGGTCCCGCCGTATTTGCATGCCGTTGAGTGAAAACTTTACCTTTACAATAGAGTTGTACCTTGGTGTTCAGCGTCGCACGCGCGTCCTTCTGACCCTTGCATATTTGTCAGACAAGCTTCAAATCTGCTTTCGGTATCGTATTCACTTCCTGGTTGATCGTACTAGTGAGATGTGTGATTGACATCTCGAACGCTAACATCGAGTGTCAAGTATTTTGGATCTTTGCTGTGCATCATTGGGAGTTACTATGGTGGCTTTTCTGGGTCAGTACAGCTGGTATGTGGGCCTGGGATGTATACAACACACCGAAAAATGATGAAGAACGCGACGATAAGTTTGGCCGACAATTTTGTTGAGGATATAAGTGTGTTGTGGGCATGGCGATTTATTCGGGGCTTAGGACGAATCGCGTCATGTGCTGACGTGCTACATTCGATATGTATACGAACGAGGAAAACAAACAATTTGACCAGAATGGAGGAGGTGCACCACTTATTGAGGGATGAAGAGGGTTTCAGACATATCATCTGATGGTATGCCACGTAATTTTGCTGAAGGCGATGCAGGTGGCCTTGCGAATATAAGACGGTATACTTATCTGTAACTGAGAGGAATACCCAACAGCGAGAAAAAAAAGAAGATATCACCATCAATCAGGCTACACGACACTGGCCCAGATCATCTTCGATGTGATCAGCCATGATATAATGAGTTTCTTTCGAGGGATGCCTAACATTGTTGAGCGTTACTAACCCCAATCCTCGTACCCGGTGCCAGATAGATAAAGGGCCACTCACTCTGACACCCAATAAAAATGATGCTCCGGGTCATCACAAGATCTGACCAGACGTTCCGCCGCCAATAACGCAAGAGGACGTGTTGGTATATGCCAATGCTCGGTACCCTGGAATGGGACGGAGCACACAGTCTCAAATCGTAGCAAAGTGGCAAAAACATCACAGGTCAGGCGTTCAACGCTGATGGAGAGGGCGCAACAATGCTCACGGTGTAATGCATCAAGTGAGCCACTATGTCATTGGCAAAACCGTCCACGCATACAGGTCCGTTGGTCGGATGACCTCCACCCTGTGTATTTGGCAGAATAATGACAGTGGAGGCAAGAGGCCCTCCGTCATGCTAACCCCCATCTATGGTAAGATTCCGGCAAGTAAAAAGATTCGGGACGGAATGGGTTCGGTAGTGGACGCACACCAAAGGAAACAATAGTCTTGTATTGATTGAGATTTAGGACAACATTCATACCTGCTGCGGTGCCAGGAAGGGATAGGCTCTACAGGCTACAGCCAGATGGATCCTGTCGTTCCTAACGCTGACTACGAGAGTAGGTTTGGTGATTGGAGGCTGCAACATAAAGCGAACAAGCTATCAATGCTGACGAAACGGGTCCTTTCAGTATGTGACGGAGAAGCTAGAACGAGTAACACTCACGAACAGACAGGACGATACTCGGTGAGGTCACGACAGCACTCGAAAGAGGAAAAACAGACCACGTGTCGAGTTGAATAAAGGCTATCATTTCTGCGACTCTTCTATCAGGTTCTTCAAGTATGGTGCCGATACATAACACGAAAGACCAACAGTTTCCGCAGTAACAATTGCAGAGATCCGGGAAGTTCAACTGCAAAACTTGCCATGGACTGTTGATCAACAGACGCACGTGTGCGTGATGCTCGTTCACACTCCGCCCGCTCTATGCCCCGACTAGTCACTGCAAAGCGTTCCACAACTCGTACGATCTCACGACTCCTTGAGACCCTCATCTGGATCGCCCCGCCCGCGACATGTCAACCCAACCGACAGTTGCGTCAACATCCGCACGGACGACGAGAACGCTTAATGCTCCAGTATTTGTAACACAGTTTTTATTTCTCATTACCGTTGACCATCTCCAGCCGTTCTCTTTTTGAGCGAGAAGGCGACATCTCCCAACCCATGTCTGCGTCTCTCCTCGCAAGAAGCTTCCGTCCGCATTTACTCCCCAATCCTTACCGAACCCAGTCCGTATGAAAATGGTCTCGCCCATCTACCCGTTCTCAAATGGCCTGCGAAAGTTCGTCCGAGTCCCCAACCGTTTCCCCTCGGATCTCCTCCTCGGGCGTCTCTATCCGTCTGGGTTCCTGCTGCCAGAAACACCATAGCTTCGGGGGTTGGCGTGTATGCTGGCGAATTCATCACTGCGTTTCATGTTGCTGGGTCAGGTGCATGGGCTCTGATGGAGGTTGTTCATGCCACAAAAGTCCGGGTTGCGAATACCTACAACTCGGTAGAGGGGGATGGTTGGATTGAAGTAGTCGGATAAGTAGGCCCCTTCGCTCCACCATCGATTCTCTAGCTCTTCCTTTCTCTCGCGCATGCCGGTTCTCAGCGCTGTCTAACCTGCTCATCCCACTGTAGCATCGGCTATATACGCAACACACTATGTCCAATCTATACATTTCATCGCATCCGTACCCGTGCCCCCTCCGACTATCGTCACTTTCCCTAGTGGAGTAGGGTGCTTCGGAACGCGGCTCGAATAACCATTATAGAATCTATGCATATATGCTTCGTATTCTGAGCTGAATAGTGTACGTACAGATTGGTCTGTTTGATCCTATTATTCAAGTTCGGTTTCATCGATTTTTCAGGAACTGCGTACAGCATAGAGCTTAAACAATGATCCTGGCTATCTGTGAGTGTGCTTCGATTGGCAGGTGGCCATATCCCGGAGCTTCAGCACAACAACATCTATTAATTCCGCTTTTCATTCCTTCACTGGTCTATTGTGCCTCCTCTTCGGTGCACAACGACCATCATTCCGGCAGATTTCTGACAGTACACGGCTCTCATTCCATGTCCTTGGACAACCCAATGATGATTCGTTACTCTACTTCGTCTGCAACCGCTAAACCGTATGAATACGTTCTCCCTTTCTCTCTGTCAGCATATCCATCTCATCTTCCCCCCAAAATGTACTATGTCCGCCGGCTAGGTTCGCCATCGAGACAACCAGATGTTGGACGTTGCCTGGGATGTGGGGTACTATCTTGTGACAGTGTCAAGGTACCCCATCGAAAGGGGCTGCCCGAGCAAGACATACAGTGGGGAAGAAACGAGGCCTACCTTGGCGTTATCAGTACTTGAGACACATTTCGAACTGTTCGAGTTCGGACCGTTCAGACCCAATCCTGTATCCACACCCCTCAAAACCCCATCCCAGATCCAACCTCTGACCCTACTGCTGGAGGCCGTGGAGAGCGCGGTGGAGGTTGTCTTCGACGAGAAGGTACTACGCAGTGTGAGTTACTTCCACGAGGCTTTGTCAGTGTGTGCGCGTGAGATCAATCGGCGCGTCTGCACGGTAGAAATGGGTGGATGCGTTGTGAATGCAGTCGGAAAAGGAAATGGAGGGTGTGATGGGTGTGATCACGGTGTACAAGCTTCGGAGTGCAACATTCATTCTTCAGTAACCAGAAAATAAGAAGGGACGGATGCAGGGAGGGACGCCAGACAGGGCGGTCCTGCTCAAGGCTCTGGTGATGGACAATGAGGCACAGTTATGGTAGACGATCACACGGGAGGGACGGGGAAGGGCCGGGATGTTTCGAGACATTGCGAGTTGGGGGAGAAGTCGTTTCTGTCGCCGGGTCTTGGTGTAAGGTCACTGCCTCGATAATCTGGGATCCTGACCTCCTTGGACCGAATTCTCGGTCCCATACTGGAGCTGAAGCAGTCGTGTCGGATTCCTGACCCGGACTACAACACGATGTCCCGGTTCCTGTATAATCACCCAGAGGTCCGCAAGCATCCACAGCTTACGACATGGTTTTATTGTCAGAGAACTTACTGTCTTTTTCAGGTAACTTGGCACGTGGGAAATTTATGTAAAAAAACAGCTCTCATCTTCGGTTGACCATAGCACCTCAATGCCCACCTGGATCTCTATGCAAATGATACCATTCGACTCGGAACAGCCCAGAGAACATTTTCCAGGTAGACCGGTGGTGAAAAAACGAAGTTTGGAAAATTTGAAATCTCGGGGCACTGGGATTTTTGTCCCCAGTAAGTTTCGTCTTCCTTCCTGTCATCCAGCACTCAAAACATGTTGCAGACATGCCACAAGGTCGGAAGTCCAGTCCCGAAATCCAATGGGCCATTGTACGGCTCTCCAGACTCCTGGATCATGAGCAAATTGCTATGTCCCTCAACATATCTACTTGCACTGTCAAACGAATTCATTCGCACTATCGCACATACGGAACAGTCCCTAACCCAGGTGATTATCCAGCTCAGCCAGAAACGAAGCGCCATGGACATCTCTGAGATGTAGATGTTGAGGTATGTTATCGGGGCTGAACAACACTATTGCGCAAGAACTAATATATAAATTTCTACAGTACCTTCTAGGTACCATTGAGAAAGCCCCAGATCTCTACTTGGATGAACTCCAAGAGATGCTGGCCTTATTGTGTGGTGTTCAGGTTTCATGTTCGACGGTTTGGAGGACACTTTGCAGATTAGGATTCACAATGAAAAAAGTAAGCATTTCTCCGCATTTGTAGTTACTACTTCTGATTTTTTTAGGTTACACATGTTGCGGCAGAAAGATCTGCACAAAAACGACTTGAGTACCTTGCCAGGATTGGATTGTACGAGGCGGACCAGTTGGTTTTTGTTGATGAAAGTTCTGTGGATTGGCAAACAACTTATCATGGTCATGCATGGTCAATTTGAGGTACCAAGGCGCAGCGTAAAGCATTTTTTGTATGTGGTCGACAGTGAGTTCATTTCAAATTGTTTTAGATTTGTCAATTATTGCTGACCATCACACAGCTTCTCAGTTCTCCCTGCGCTGTCGCTTTGTGACAGTATTTTACATTGTGATGTAGTTGAGGGGTTGTTCTGTACAGAGACGTTCACAAGATTTATAGAGCGATTACTCGACAGTATGCAACCCTTTCCTGCACCGAACTCTGTCATTGTGATGGATAACTGCCAGATCCACAAGCATCCTTCAATCCAGGAACTAATTCGAGCCAGGTATGTGAATTTATCCCACCGGATCGATTTCATGAGTACGCCCTAACTGTTGTATAGAGGAATGCGCTGTGAATTTTTGCCACCATACTCTCCTGACTTCAACCCAATCGAACTCGCTTTCTCTGCAATGAAATATCACCTACGTAGGGACAGTGACTATGTTCGGATGACCATGACAGAAATGTCAGACAAACAAATATATCTCATACTACTTCGAGCACTCTATGTCATCTCTCCCAAGGATTCATATGGCTGGTTTTCACATTGTGGCTACATATAATACCAATTGTCTTCTGCAATGTTGTTTCGTATCAATGTCATTGTTGTTTGTTCATGAGTTTTGAAAGTAAATATCGAGCAAAGTACACTACATCTTATTAATCTGTTTTGCCTCGCCATCTGAGTACTCAACATGCACATCTGCAGCATTGATGTCAGTATTGCAGGTGTCCCCTCCTTTCACTGTGATCTAGCAGAATATTTACTACATCTGCACTGCAATAACTGGTAAGTGTTGACTGATTGATCATTTGCTGTGTAATACGGTAACATCATTAGACATGAGGCGTTTGCGCCCACGCAAACTTTTTATTGCCCCTTCACCTCTTGCGACCTTCAGCTCAAACAGCCACCAGCCCAGTTCTATGTCTTGTCGAAAGCACAACACCAGCACAGTGAGTGAGCCTGACACATTGCTCGTTCCCTGAGGCACTGGCACTTTAGCTCCAGGTGCATTTCCCAGCCACTTATCAGATGATATATTGCTAATGATTCTGATTCAGCTGCTAAGAAGAAGTCCAGTGGTGCTTGTTCACGCTGCCGTTCACTCAAAACCTGCTGTGAATTTCTTCCTGGGGTCATTGCATGTGGTAGATGCGTGAACAGCGATCTCTCTGGGGAATGTCATGTTCAAGAAAGCCTGCCAGTGACATGCACAACACGTGGTGCCAGTGTGCCACCAGCCAATTCTCAAGCAGCTACCAAGTGTGAGCCTACTTCATGTAGGCTTGCTCCCCAACCCATGGTGATAACACATCAAGGCCCTTCCCTGGCTGCCATACCTAAGCAGCAACGGGGCGCCCCCCAGCCAACCTTATGCGCACCCACAGCACGTGGCATTGATCCTATTCCTGAACTCTACAACTCGGAATTCTATGATTTTAGTGGTATGCCCCGCTGTCTTCTTTATAGGCAAATGCAATGAAACTAAAGTGCTTGTTTCCCAGACTACTGATTTGCCTTCCACAGATGAAACACTATAAGCTAGGGATTACAAATCTCCTAGATGAAACACTATCT
>JBBPQN010000411.1:0-16502 GCA_038092575.1 Boletus subluridellus
TCCCTTACTTACAAACCAGCTCCACTCTGTTAGTAATCCCCTAGGACTCTGTAGTATATAAACCTCCGCAACTCCTGTATTTCCCTTCAGTTCGAATATCAACCTAGTCTAACTCCATTCCTCCGCTCGAGTCTCAAAGACTCTCTCTCTGTAACCTCCACTCAACTTGACGTCTAGTACGTCTTAAGTCTATCTCTGACCCATCAGTAAATTCCGGGACAATAGGACTCCTAGCAAGGGCGCACCACATACGGTGAAGCCAAGTCCTGTCCGCTAGACAACTCTGAAGTTCCGGAGTTTGTCCTCCCCTCAGAGTTTATCAGTACTTTAACACTCAGCCAGGGAGAGAGTTTGGGAGAGATAAGTGCAAGGGTGGAGGTCGCCATTGGTGTCTTTTTGCATGAGGACAGCTCCTGTGGCCATGAGGGATGTGTTGGTCATGACAAAAAAAAGGGGAGAGGACATCAGGGAGGCATAGGACTGTTCACTTGGTGAAGGCTTCCTTAATGGCAAGGAAGGTGGTCCGTTGGGGTTTCTTCCACTCCCAGGGAGCATTCTTCTTTGTTAGTTCGATGAGGGGGCAGGCTAGGGTCGAGAAGTCTGGTATGAACTTCCTGTAAAAGTTACAAAATCCTATGAACGACCTTACCGCTTTAACAGAGGTTGGGGGTTTCCAGTCATTGATGGCACTCAGCTTAACTGGATCCATCTTTACCTGCCCTTCTCATACAATCATCCCTAAGTACTCCACCTTGTCGACGTCAAAGGAACACTTCTTGAGTTTGAGGAAGAGTTTGTGCTCCTGGAGTCATTTGAGGACATGTTTTGTTCGTTCCTCATGAATGGTGGGGGAGGAGGAATGGATGAGGATGTCGTCCATGTAGATAATGAGCCATCCTTCTGCCATCATGTCTCCGAAGAGGTGGTCCATGAAAGCTTGGAAGGTGGCAGGGGAATTGCAGAGTCTGAAGAATATTACCATTGGCTCAAAGAGGCTAAAAGGGGTGATGAAGGCTGCCTTCCAGTGATCTTCGGGTTTGATCAGCACATTGTTGTACCCCCATCAGATGTCCATCTTTGTGAGGAGACAGGATCCTTTTAGTTTGTCCATGAGATCGGATATGAGGGGGAGGGGGTAGGCATTTTTGACGGTATGTTCATTAAGATATCGGTAGTCCTGGCAGGGACAGACCGATCCATCCTTCTTTGGGACAAAAAAGAAGGGGGAGGCCTGTGGCAATTTCGATGGGACTATCTTCCCTGACTTGACGTGTTCACCGACGAAGGCCCTACAGGCATTGAGTTCCTTTGGGTTGAGGGGATAGGCCTTAGTGACCTTTGGAGTGAAGCTCTCTTTGAGATCGACGGTGTGATCAAAGGGTCGAGAGGGGGGTAGTTCATCAATGACCTTCTTTTCAAACATGTCCTGGAAAATGGAGTATTGCTGTGGAAGTTTCTTTTCCACCTTCTCAGCTTTCGAGGCAATCTCTGTTGCGATGGTGGTTTTCAAAATGGACAGGGAGCAATTGAGTCACTTTTTCCACATCTGGGCAGTGTGCAGGTCTGGGTCCATGCCTAGGTATCAGATGAGATATCACTGGGTGATAGCTTCTGGGGAATCATGTCAGGGTGTAGGGAGTCAATCTGGGATGGTGACCTGTCTGTTCGCCCAGTTGATAATGGGATTGAGGTCTTTAAGCCAGGGGAGACTGAGGATAACATTCTCGGATCTGCAGTTGATGACCATTAGCTTTCGTTCTTCTTTGACCTCTCCTACCCAGAGAGTGAGGGACACCTGGTGCCAGATGATTCCTTCTTTGTTGGTGGTTCCATCTACATTTCGAGCCTTAAGCAGCTTAAGAAGTCGAGTAGTGGGAATATGATGCCTCGAGACAAAATCTCAATTGATGAAGCATCTGGTTGCTCCACTGTCAATGAGAGTGGTAACGTCGACAATTTCTGCTCCTGCATGCCTATAGAGAGAGAGGGGGATTTGGATTGACTGCGCATGCAAATCTGATACAAATACAGGAGCTATAACAAGGGGAGGAGAAGACATTGAGACTTCCCTCCATTTTAAAAATCCTCAGCCGCTTCTATCCTAGCAGCTGCCACCGTTTCTCCTCCTTCCTCTGGTTGTTCTTCATAGCACGTTTTGAGCACTTGTAGGATATCCTCCTTTGGGACATTCCTTCCTCCGAGACTGGCGACATAAGTCATGACTGGGTCTGGGGTAGGAGTGGTGGAGGCAGCTCTGACCCTCTGGGGGTTTCTAGGGGGGCATGGGGGTCCATTGTTGCTATGAGGGGGGTTGTTGTTGCGGGGAGGGCAAGGATGGTTGGTGGTGCGACATCCCTTCTGGTGGCAGATGAAGCAGAGGTTGTCCTTCATGTGATAGGCACGCTCGACCGGGGTAAGGCAGATAGTGTCCACATCCATGGCATTCAGGTTGCAGCGAGGAGCAGTGCGAGTCTGATGGGGAGGGATCCAAGTGGACATGGGAATGAAAGCCCTTCCGCGTCAAAGTCTGTCTCTTCTCCTTGCCTGCCCAGAGAACTGGGAGGCTTTCTGGATCCAGCCATCAATGGAGTTGGGGACGATGGGCATCATGAGGATGGAGTCAGAGAGGTTACTATCTAGGCTGTTGATGTACCACTTGATCAATGCCTTCTGATCTGTGATCTTGGCTTTTCCAGCAAGGAGTTGGAATTGGAGGTTGTAGTCATCCAGTCCATCAGGATCCCTGAGGTTCTGCCTCAACTTTCCTAAGTCGATTTGGGCCTTGGCTCCGACGTCATATGGGGTGAAGGCTTTAACATATCCTTCAGTTACAGCGGCGAAGGACTTAGTGTTGTCAGCTACTGTCTTGTCTCCTATTCTCTGGTACCAACCCTCAGAGAAGTCCTTCCCTCGGCCTTTGCTCATCTTGGCGAGGAGGGTAAGGGTCTTGGCTTGATCATTGTAAAAGCGAGCATTCATCTGGAAGTAGGCCTTCATGGCCAGTAGCCATCATGGTACATCATCTGGGTGACCGGAGAAATCATCCAGCAGACCTGTCTTAATCTCTGACTTGTGTTCATCGACGTCCATGGGAATAGGGGACTCTAGTGGAGATTCCGCTCGTTCTTCGGTGGTTGCACTTTGTGGTGATGGAGGTGCAACTGGAGGAATAGTTGGTTGCGAATAATGAAGGTCTGTTCACAATCCAGACGAAGATTGAATGGGAGTGGTGGGGGAGGAAGGGCAGGGGGTGGCAGAGTTTCTGGTCCAGAAGTCAGGGTCATCGTAGTGATAGTTGGTGGATTCAGTAGTCAGAGGAGGTACTGCGATTTCAACATTTTCTTGCTCCTGCTCAGGGGAGGGAGCTTGAATTCCTCTTTGCCACGAAATGGTGGTAGGAGGGGCCTCATGCTAAATAGCAGAGGTAAACTGGACAATCTAGTGCTTTTGTTACACTTAATGCATAGAACCTAGTCAAAGCACACACTCAAGTGTAGTGCGAAGACACTTAGAAGCTCAAGGGTCTCACTATGACTAATCCTTAGACCAATCACTCACAGAATGACCAGGCTCTAGGCAATAGATTGCGTAGAACTAGATACTGAACTAGTGTACATTGGCAAAGTATTTATACTACTAGGAATGGCGCATAGACCAGCTAAGTATGAATGTGCACAGACCATCTGGGCAGAGGGGGATACAAGGCAGTACAAGAGAACTACCTAGAAAGGATTATTCATCCAGTTCAAGAAGGTTATCAGTAAAAGTTGCATATTGCAAGGTCAATGTCACAAGGGCAAAGCCCTCTCACACATGAGAAGACGAATTGGTGAGCGCATAATTAGAAGGATAGAAGGGAAAGAAATCCATAACAGAGGACACCCAGGATGCTGCCCATGTAGAGCAGGTGCAAAATCCCCCAACCATTCTTTATGGATGTTCAGATGATGTCTAACATGTGCCCTGTGCTCCATCTATCCATCCCCCTCTCTCCATCTATGCTCCCGCTCCCCCCTTTTCTCCATTGCTACTATTATTACCAGTATTCAGGCAACCTCGTGTCACCTCAGGGGTGACTCAGAAGGTGTTGAGTCTGAACCTTTGGAACTAATATGATTTCCTTTCATTGTACTACATATGTAGTTACTTAGATTCCTGCCACTCATGCCTAGTATAGCAGGCTTCATGTTATGTAAGACCCATTTGCACACTCAAAGCTCCCACACTACTAAATATCTGACCACAATGTTCCTGCCACCCCAGCAAGTCATGCTAAGAGGTAATCAGGCTGCAGGCAGTTGGACAGCCACCCCAATTGTTTACTAAAGCAAAGTGCCCTGCAGACATTCCCACAGGGCACTGAGTTGCTCTCCTACCTTCCTTCTCTGAGCCATGGTGAAGGCAAGTCACTCAACCAAGGCAAAAGCCAACCCACCTGACCCAGCAACCCCACAACGTCCAATATGTTCAATGCCTGGTAAGGGGGCCACATTGCCCAGCTGAAGAAAGTGGCACTCACCATCAAGGACCCCATGCCACAGAGGCAGCCCACAAGTGGGGCTGCTGTAGACCCAGTCAATTTGATGGCCCCAACTCCATGCCATCGGACTTGAAGGAAGAAGGTGGACAGGAAGCAGCAGGTAAGATTGCAATCTGAGCATCTGACACTCATTGCTAACTATCAACTTAAGGACCATGATGTGGATGCAAACACTATGCAGGTCAATCAATTGTATGCAAATCCCCAGCCCCCAGTCATGCAATCAGGCCCAAGGGGCCATTTTGGTTTACAGCCCCAACCACCTGCTTACGTCAGAACACAGCCTTTAGACAAATATGAAAGGGATTGCCCCAAGAGCATTGTTCCCTGCTCACAGTCCAGATCTCCCAAATCCAATTCATGTCCCCAGTCCACATGCACACCCTCTACTCAGTCACCCAGGTGTCACCAACCAGCATCAAACTTGAAGCCCAGCAGTCCCCTGTCTGAAATCAGTTTGTACTATGATGACAAGGAGAACCAGCTGCTGATGACGAAGATGACTACAATGGTGTTACGGTTTTGTGACCACATGTCACCCATGACCTTCCCATGACCACGTGCCCCGGCGGCACCACACTTTTCCCTCGATTTCTCATGGCTATGCCATTGTATTAACAGATCGTACTTGACAATCAAGACTCATGACTACCATTTCCCTTTGTAATGGACAATCCCTGGCCTTACGCCTAGGATGGGCTCTTGACTCTAGACTGGACATTCACCCATGGACGATGAGTTCCCTTTCATTACAAGGACTCCGTGGACATCACCTAGCAACTGGACATTCCCCCGGACGTTTACATTTCAGTGTAAACACAAGGCCTGGATCTTTCCTGGAGTTTCCCTGGATCATCCCTGATCCGACTCCCCACAGTTGGGCTGTGGCTCATTGCCCCACAGATCCGAGATCTCCTGAGCATTGCCTTGTTGATCCTACATGCCCCGATACCTGCCTTGGTGACCCATCATCACCTGAGATACAGCCTCTGGATTGTAGACTCCGATGCCTGCCCTTAACAGGACAGCCTTGCTAATCCTAGATCACCTGATCTATTGATCCTACTATACCCATTCCAGTTTCTCCTGATTATCATGTGACACGCGATGTGATGCGTCTTGGACACAGTTATGCCTGCCCTAGATCCCTCTTACCATATCAGGTTAGACTGGCCCTAAACCACTGTATTAGTATATAAGTTCGAGCTGAGCTTGAACGTATCTCTAACCTGAATATACTCATTCATACCCTTGGTTCTCTACTCAACAAGAGATCTTCGGTAGACTCTTTGGTTCCTTCAACCAGGTGGTCATCATATACTCGCTTCCATGCTATCTCTCTTGTTGTCATTGTCACCAACATCAACCTCAACTCATTCGTTGTCTTCAAGACCTCTTGAAGAGTAGCATCCTTGGTTGGAGTCCCAGTGTTGCAGGTAAAACCGTAACAAACAGTATGTATTTATTCATATTTTCTTGATATCACTAATGTTTGTGTTTTGCAGACATGTATCTTCCCCATGATGCAGATGACTCTATGGCCAATGAAAGGGAACACCCCCCAGTGGATGACGGAGTCATTGCTGACAACTGCTCAGATGAATACCAGTTTGAGTATGACTGGAACATGGAAGAAGGTCAGCAAGGCGGAGAGGAGGATGAGGACGAAGATCAGGGCAGTTTCAATAAAGAGGACAAAGAGGAGCAGGGCAACCATGACAACAAGGACAGAGATCACCAACTAGAAGGTGGCCACAATGATGAGAATGAGGATTAGTGCTGTTGTCACTCTGCCCAACAACTTCAACTTCTCCTGTCACCCCCCTGCTCACACTCCCATTCTGGCACTCCCACAGTTGATGCCCCTTGGGCTGCAGACAACTGCAATGAGGTTCAACACCATATTGCAGTACACTGAGGCAACGAGCTTGTAAGTACTCCAAGTTCAAGATACAGAATGTATACTACCATGAACTCAACATTTTTTTAGGCTGGAATCAACTATGATTTACTAGATCACCACCATTTGACCAATCGGTGCCGTAAATTGCCTTCTCCCAGTTACCTCACCAACATTCAAAACACAAGTCACCATGACAACAGAGATCATTGTAGCTCCAAGAGAAGACGCACCAGGAAAAAAGCTGAAGACCATGTCACTGCTTCTGTGCCAAGGGCTCACAAGGATGCTACCACTGTTCCAAGGATTCGCAAGGATGCTGTTGCTGTGCCAAGGGCTCGTGAGGATGCTGCTGCTGTTTCAGAGGTTTGTGAGGATGCTGCTGCCACTTCAAGAGTTTGGCAGGAAGCTGTTCATGTTCCATAGGCTCACAAGGACACCACTGTCCTTCCAAGGGTTCATCAAGAAGCTATTGCCATGCTGAGGGTTTGTGAGGTCGCCACCACTGTTTCACAGGTTCACAAGGATGCTGCCCCCAATCCAAGAGCTCATCAAGAGGCTGTTGTTGTGCCAAGGGCTCATGAGGCTGCTGCTGTTCTGCAGGCTCGCAAGGACGCTGCCGCCAACCCAAGTGCCTGTCAAGAGACTGTTGCTATGCCAAGGGCTTGTGAGGCCAATGCCACCATTCCAAGACCTTGCAAGGATGCCGCTGCTCCTGTTCCACCAGCTCGTGAGGCTGCTGTTGCCAATCCAGCAGTTCACAAGGATGCTGTCATTCATTGCAGAAGATATTCTGAGAATCCCAAGGAGACTGTTCCATCCAAGCTGCACACAATCAGATTTCATCCTCCCCTTTGGACTGAATTGCTGGAGACAGCAAAAGCTGAAGTCCATCTCTCTCTCTCTCTGACCGATCTGTTTCCACACATACAAACAGTGATGTCTGGCCAATGTTTGGAAATTCTATTCAAAAATGTCGCACGCTATGAGCAAGAGGGTAAAATGGTAGAGGCTGGTATGTATAGTACTGCATTCATCTGAGCCAGTCTAAATCAATCATTTCCAGGTTCTTTCCCAGAGCACAAGAGAGACATGACTCATTTGGTAAGTCAATATCTGTCACAGTGCTCTAAACTAACTTGAATGGCATTTTAGCTTTTCAACAACATGCAGACCTTTCATAGCGAGATCAAGAAACTGGCTCAAGAAATCATTCCTGTTGCATACCAACTGACAGCACCCAATCATGTTACAAGCCAAACTGCATGTATTCAATTTGTCAAGGACAAGGCCATCAACTTGTTGCAAGATTCTCGATACCTGAAGGGTGATTACAATTCCCAGGTGAGTCACCCCCACACCTTGTCCATAATCAATCACCATGACTAACTATTGGCAGGGAAGGATGTCCTACTTTGTGCACCCTGCACTCAAGAGTATATGCACCACTGCCTTCTACTGTAATTCTTTCAAGTCCCTCCACAACTTCCCTGAATTTCAATCCATGATTCCCAATACTGCTGTTGCACTAGTGGTGGCATATGTACATATATCCTACTTCTTCATTCACACTCCACTGATGAAACACCCAGATTTACACTCTACTCACAATGTGGAAGACTCATGGTTGGAACAACAGCCAGCCTCTCAATTCCAACATGCTCAAAATGACATACAAGAAAGTATTAGCAAGGATCAAAGAGGTCACTAAGCACAACTACCATGGCCTGAAGTTTGAAAGCATGCTGAAGGAATGGGCTGTTTGTGGAATGTAGGCCTTAACTTGAAGTTCACTCTATTCAACAGTAGTTTCAGTACTAATATCCTATTAACATTAGGGATGGCTTTGTGGTGGTATGAGCTGACAATGAAGATGATAAAGATGAATTTGGCAGTGCAATTTCAGACTGGGAGTCTGAGTCTGAGTCTGATGATTAGCTTTACCCAAGACATATATTAGTTTCCAAGCAATACAATGTGTTTTCCATCGAGTGCACTCAACAGTGTGATATCATTAGTACAGATATGATACAGGTGTGATACAGATATTGTACAAACAGTTTACAGACATGCGGTTAGTGTGTACAGACTTGTACAGGGGTACGGAGATCAGTATACAGACAGTCACACATGATATGGATTACAGACATGCAGTTAGTACTAGTACAGACTTGTACAGGGGTATGGAGATGCACAAATGTGTGGTACAGACCCAATCAGACATGATACAGCACAGAACAGAGTGTTGTTTACTATAACTCAGTACAGATTCAGTGCAGAGACTACACACTGTATATACACAACACACTTGTGTGGCATGTACAATTTACATTAGCCATATGGTATTGTACAGATTACTAATCAGCTGTATGGCCTGTAGCACTGTGATATGACTGTGGCTCAGCTGCACAGGGGGGACCTTGCCATAACGCTGTGACACCTGTCACCAACTGTGCAACCTTGTACATAAGATTCTGGATTTGCTGATGTGGATGTATATCTTCAGCTTAGTAAGCTGCATTTATAGGTCTGCTGGATATACATAACCAGTTTCTTTACTTTACTTTTCAAAACCCTACCTTCTGGTTACTAACAAATTGGAATATCATTGCAATTTTCACCCACAGCTGACAAATAGTAACTAATTAGGAATATCAGTAAAAACCACTAGTAGTTGTCATCAACCTCCTTGTCCTGCTCCTGCTCCTGCTCCTTGTCCTCCCACTCCTTGTCCCCATGGTTGTCATCATCTCCTCCATATGCACTGCCATTTGGATCTGCATCTGGGTTGGGGAGCTCCAAGCTTTCATTTTTGCCATCTATGCCTTCTGCAAGCAAGGCATCATCTTTTACCTGCCACAGCATGCTGAAATGATTAGACAGCTGGTGTTGCACATTGGCCTGTCAATTAGCATACTATGCAGTGACTTCCCCTCTTATGAGTTCATCAACCAGGATATTACTAGGGAGCTCCCTATGCTGCTCCCACCACTGGGCCTTCCACTGAAGGAATTTCCTCGTGCAACAGCTCAACCTCTTTGGGCCAGTGAGTGGCACATATATGTACATGCCTTCTTCCACTCTACTTGTATCACTGGAAAGTAACAGTCAGCCAGCCAAACACTGTCTAACAAGAAATTAGATTACCCTTGATCATTTCATTCTTATCATGTTACAGTTTTTGTGACCTGGTGTCACCTGTGACCTGTGACCTGGAGTCACTCACCACCCACAGCCTGGCACCACCACTTTTGCCCTTTGGTTCCTCCTCTCCCACCTCAATCATTGTATTACCAGATCATATTTGACAATCATGACTTGTGGCTACCCCTCTCTCATCTAATGGACAATCCCCAGCCTTACACCTTGAATGAGCTCTTGACCTTCAAACTGGACACTCCCCCAGATGTTACATTTCTGTGTAATACAAGGACTGGATCTTTCCTGATCCTACTCTCCCTGGTTGGCTGTGGCTCATCGCCCCACAGATCTGAGATCTCCTGAGTACTGCCCCATTGATCCTAGATCATCCAAGATACAGCCTCTGGATTGTAGACTCCAATGCCTGCCCTTAACCAGATAGCCTTGCTGATCCTAGATCACTCAATCTTTGATCCTATTATATCCATTCCAGTTTCTCCCTTCTTATCATGTGATACACAATGCAATGCACCTTACACACATTTGTGCTTGCCCTAAAGTTCCCTTTCCTTTCTGGGCTATTTCCTTAGACTGGCCCTAAACCTTCTGTATTAGTATATATATTCAGGTGGAGCTTTTATGGCTCTTTAACTTGAATCTACTCATTCATACCCTGGGTTCTCTGCTCTGCAGGAGATCTTAGTGGAAGACTCTCGTTCCCTGGAGACAGTTCTCCTTGTAACTTGCTTCCTCACCCACTCTACTTGTCATATCCCTCATCATCGTTGACTTTGACTGGTCAACATCATTAGGACTTCTTTGGAGTAGCATCTCAGGTTGGAGTACCATTGTTGCGGGTAAAACTGTAACACATCACTTGCCACTGTACTGCTTGCCCATATCCACAATATTGTCCAATACCCCTCTCCCAAGCCATGTCTCAAGGTCTCACATTGCATTTTAGATCTTGCATGTCCATTTGAGCCAATTATATCATTTGCATTGTCAATATCACCTGACATAGATGCTGTAGGTCCACATACATCTCTCAATTGCAATACCTTCAACTCCTGCTCCTATGTAAGCACCTGGGCCATGAAGAACAAGGAGTGCCATGCAAGCCATTTGGTACTTCACCACAACTTGGTCAATTTTTGAGGAGAGTGTATCAATGAGTGTTTTTGCATGGATATTTGCCCTTTGGCCATAGATGTTTGTGTTTTGATGTTTGATGAAATGACTTTGCATATGTAGGTAGTTTCAGAGCTTGGCAAGTGCATCATGACACTGCATCTCTCTAAGCTGCTCTTTTATGGTAGCAATATTATTCATGTAGGTAGAGGTCTGCTCAGTTGGATGCAACTCTGATGGCAACTATAGCCTGACATCTTTGGCTTCAATTTCAGGATCCTGGGACCTGCTAGCAATGATGTCCTTGATATCAATCATGTAAATGGCCTGGATTTCACAAAAACAGTGAATTTGATGGAGGAAAGTGGTGCAATACCACTGCAAACTCACATCTTGAGTAGTGGTGAGCATCACTTTGTTCAACACATCTGACTTTAGACTTCACCTGCATGTAAACTTCAACCACACGTCCCTGCCACAAAGCAAGTCATACACTGAGTTTCTTCTATTGATAACCCAAGAGTAACAAGGTTGCTTGGGGACATTTTATGGTGGCTGAGTTGTTCCCCAGAACAGGCGGCCTTGTCCTCAGCAGCCAGCTGAGAACATACCTCAGCTTCAGTTGGAACTTCAGCCAAGTCCAGTGAGTGACTGTATTTATAGAAGGACAGGAATACATACAACAATGAGTGATGGTATATGTATTTGGTTTGGATTTGTTGGCTTTCCATGCAATGGTCATAGCAGTCCAACTCTCCCTCTGGGCCTTGTGTCACAAAAATCTTTGGCCCATGCTGAGAACTTACAATACATTTTAATGGGTGTTTTTCCCGTGGTGCCTCTGAATGCATCATAATGGTGAATGCTTACATGAACATGTTGTTATGGTGACCAGGCTTTCCTATTACCATGATTATGTGGCTCATTATCATTGCCTTAAAAGGGCATACAATGGGGGGTCATGAATATAATTGGGAGGGATCCATTAGTGTTTTGGGAATGGATGACAATGCATGTTAATGCCATATAATCACAATTTCATTCATTGGTCTCATTGTAATGTGTCAGCATTGTCTGAAAATCCATGATAACTGGAAAGAAAAAAAAGACCAAATTCCAATGTATTACCATTCATTAGTCTTGTTGTAATGGGATTGGCATGCTTTCTGAACACATCACAATTGAAAAGAATACATTGACCAATTCCAATGTACTATACAGGCGAGAGTGGCACTTGTTGTCAATCCGAATCACAACAAATTGCCCAATTCATAGCTAATAGTAGTATCATAACAAGGAGGAAGGGAGGAAGGGAGGGAGGGAGGGGGGGACAAATTGAGAGGAGAGGAATGAGGATGTAGTGTCATCCTTTCTGAATCTGGTTGAATCCTGAGACTACACCTGTCAGTGGATGGTCAGCAATCAACTATGATAATAATAAATTAGGTTGGAATTCCTTACCAGGCTGTATACATGACGATGTCATTGACATTGTTGCACTACCATCAACAAGATTCATGTTGTTGATGGACTGTAATGACTGAGAGTACCTAAATAGACAACAGACAAGGATCCTAATCAACACAACATCATCAGTCCATTGATTCAGAGTCCATTGGCAAGTTAAACATAAGGAAACCTACCAGTGCCATTGACAATGGTTTATATCAGAATGACACAGTCCCAATGGCAGAGAACAGCGAAGGAAGGGTGGATGTGAGAGTAAGATACACACCCTGTGTGGAAGTGTTGGTTCAATGAGGGAGTGGCTTGAAGATAAGAGGCTAGTGTTGATCAAGTAGTGATGAGAGGAACACAGCCAATGAAGAGCTTCTAACTCTGACTGGAGAGGGGAAAGAGGAAGAGGCAAGCTTAACATTATGGAGCCTGAAGGGCTCTCTACTTATACATGAAGAGTATAAGGTTAAGTTGGAGTTTAAATGATATACTGGGAATGCCCTTAGCCCATGGGCTCCCATTGGTAGATAAAGTATTGTATGATCTACCATATAAGATGTCAACCCTGTACCCTGACAGGTGATGTGAGAAACCCTAGTATCCAAGGTCAAGGGTATTACCATGGCAGGACAGTGGTAATGATGATGTAATGTATACAGTCATCTAGACCTGGGTTGAGGGTATGACCTCATAATGGTGTATGTATGACATCACCGGTCTAGGTGTATGATGTCAGTGAGTCTAGCCTGTGTCACATGAGTTAAGGGTCATGTGCAACCAAAGAGATATGAGTAGCATGATGAAAAGGATAATATGGTGAAGATAATGAAAGAAATAAACCATATTTCCAACACTCCCCTTCAGTATTCATGTTCCTTTGGGCGTAGGATAAATGATAAGAGTGAGACATTTCTGGTTGTCTTCAAATTTCTGTCATGTAAGATTCTTTGTGAAGATATTTGCAACCTGCTTATCAGTGGGAATGTAGAAGAGTTTGATAACTCCATCTGTGATGCATTCCCTGATATAATGGAAAGGAATAGTGATATGCTTTGTATGTTCTTCCTATGCAGGATTGCTGGCTAGAAATATAGCGCCTTGGTTATCTGCATAGAGTGCGAATGGCAGTTGGTTAAATCTCATTTCTGAGAACAATGACTGGATCCAATGAAGCTGCTTAGCTGCCTCGGTCATGCCAACATATTCAGCTTCTGTGCTAGACAAGGTCACCTTCTGCTGTCAGCGTGACAGCCAACTGACTATGCCATTTGCGAGGAATATTGCATAACCTGTGGTAGACCGTCTGGTCTTCGGGTCTCCTGCCCAATCAGTGTCACTGTATGATAGGAAGCCAGCATTGCTGCTCCTGTCATACTCTAGACAGAGGTCTCTGGTACTAGCCAGGTAGCAACAGATATACAGTGCTTTGTCTAGATGTTCCTGCGTTGGATTAGCAGAGAACTATGACATCTTGATTACTGCATAGGCAAGGTCAGGTCTTGTTCCAAGCATAATGAACAATAGTGAGCTGATAACCGATTGGTATTGGCTGCGGAGTAAAGCATCAGGTTCACCAGTAGATGGTGTAGGAACATAACCACTAGGAAGTGGTGTATGAACTGGCTTGCAGTTCTCAAGCTTGAATTGTTTGATGAGCTTGTTTGCATAAGTCACTTGATCCAGCCTCAGGGTTTTCATCTTGTGATCCCTGGTGATGTGCATGCCTAAGTACTCCTTGGCATCCCCTAAGTCCCTAGACTTCCAGCATTTCATGAACTCCTGTTTCTTCAGCAGGGTATAGGAGTGTGAGCTACCCATGAAAAGAGCATCATCAACATAAACAATAATGATGATGATGTCATGGTTGTGGAAATGAATGTAGACACCTGGATTGGAATGTGAATGAGTGAATCCAAAATCCATAAGAGTCTTGTGCAGCACCTTGTTCCACTGCAAGGCTGCTTGCTTGAGCCCATAAATGGCTCTCTTCAGCCTACAAACCTTCTTTTCTTGTACTTTTGCAATGAAACCTTCTACTTGTTTCATGTAAATCTCCTTATCAAGCTCTCCAAATAAAAATGTAGTCTTGATGTCTAGGGCGGTGATTTCCCAATCCTCTAATGCTGCTAGAGCTAGGAGAAGCCATACAGTTTCAAACCAGGCTACTGGTGAGAAAGTTTCTTTGAAGTCTATCCCAAATATTTGGGTAAAACCTTTGGCAATGAAGTGTGCCTTATAACGGCCATCACTTTTCTTGACAAAGACCGATCTTCCTTTAATGGGAGTATGATTTGGTGGTAGATCTGCTAGATCCCAGACTTTTCTGTCTATAAGGGATTTAAATTCATCCTTGCACACTTCTTTTCACTTAACCTGTTCTTCTTTCGGGAATTTTGCTATGTCCTGAAAGTGCTTTGGTAAGCCTGTAGCTTCCACTGCATTGAGTAGAATTGAGTAGAACTGAGCAGAATAAAGATCACCTAATCCATCCTTGTTTGTAGGTCTTGGTTGCGCACAGCAGCTTCCAGTGGTCTCTCCGGTCTTGGTTCACAAGCCAGAGGTTCTGAAGCTCTTGTGGGGTCACATCCTTCTTGAATATCCCTTTTGATGTTGACAGCTGGTCTATTTCCATAAGCATTGTCAGGGATTATTTGGGGTCTCCTTTCCCATTGAGGTCAGTTTGGTTGATCCTCTATGCAACATGTATTCTGTGGTGCATGCACTATGGGAATAGGAATTGGTCAGTTTAAAGGATGTGGGCCACATCCTTGACCTTTGCCTATTGGTGGGAATGACTCTTTCCACTGTCTATCCTGTATTCTATTGATGGGATGTTGTTGTGGGCAATTTTGAAATAAAGGTCTATTGTCTCCATCTGGACTATCTCCCCTTTGCCATCTACCTGTAGAAGGTCTTGGTGGAGAAGGTTGTGGAGGATGAAATGATGGCTTCAGAGGTGGAGGTCTTGATTCCTCCTGACAATATGGTCTCTCAGGTTTGACATTGCCTGGAGAATCCATAGAGACATCTGAATCTCGCCTACGTTGGAATTGAGGTGGTAAGGGTGGCAGTGTGTCCTTGTTGTCTGATGATGAATGCAACAATGGAGAAGGAGGTCACTGTTGATTTCCTCCTGGTGGATCTAGATTGGGAATCAGATCTTCTGGTATATGAATAGGTATCATTGCTGTCAGAGCATCCTCATTGGGTGGAGCGATAAAATGTGGTCTCAAATTGTGTTGATCATAATCTTCATCATCAAGTGTTGGAACTTTGAAAGAGAACAATGGTTTGTTTCTCTCCTTGGAACAATTTGAAAATCTAAACTTATCGAAAGTGGCTATAAAAGAGATCACTACTTGTCTTCTACTGGTGCTCTGGAACCAATATCCTTTGGTTCTGGATTTGTAGCCTATAAAGATCATTTCCTCTGCTTTGGAGTGAAGCTTGTTTGGTCTATCTTCTTTGGGAATGAAGACAAAGGCTTTACAGCCAAAAACCTTGAAGTATGAAATATCTGGTTGGTCACTAAACCATAGTGAAGCTGGTGTAGACCATGTATGATGACGCATTGGTTGACAGTTATAGATGTGAACCATGGTCTCTACTGCATCCTGCCAAAAGGAAGGTGGTAGGCAAGCATGATGGAGCATAGCCTCTGCTTTCTCCATGAGTGTATGGTTGAGTCACTCTGCTCAGCTATTTTGCTGTGGGGTTCGAGGGACAGTCTTCTGGTGTTCAATTCCTTGAGATGTGAGGAATGAACTAAATGCAGAGTTAGTGTATTCCCTCCCATAGTCCAAATGTAAGGATAGGAGTTTGTAACCAGTCTGGGTCTCAGCCCAGATAACCAAGCATTTGAACACTTCCAGAGCATCTGACTTGTGCTTTAATAAAGCAATAGCCACATAACCAGAATAATCATCTAAAAAGGTCATAAACCATTTGTTGTGATTGCGTGACTACATTGGCATTTCACACAAGTCGCTGTGAACCAACCCTAAGATGCGACTAGCACATGTCTCCGAAGGTGGGAAGGGGTGTCCATGCTTCTTGCCCAATGTTACAGTTTTGTGACATTCGTCACCTGTGACTCCCTCACGACCACGTGCCCTGGCGGCATCATGACCTTTCCCCTTCTCATGGACCACCCATTGTATTACCAGATCGTATTCGACGATCAAGACTCGCGGATACGACACTTTCCCCCTTAACGGACAATCCCCGGCCTTATGCCTCGGATGGGCTCTTGATTCTGACTGGACATTCACCCATTGGACGATGAGTTCCCTTTCATCACAAGGACTCCAAGGGTTCTCACCTATCGAATGG
>JBBPQN010000412.1:0-16470 GCA_038092575.1 Boletus subluridellus
AATGGTGTCCCTGTTTTAAAATAGATGTATCTCAGCGACCCCTGAGCCGAATCACGTGAGTATGAGGTCAGCAGGTAGCCAGGGGCTGGTACATCATATGCTCCCACCAACACTAAGCGGGGTTCCCACGCCTACAACTGCTATTCCACATACACTCCAAAACTACAAAACATTGGAACAGTTTTTGGAGTCACTGTACTATTATGTATATTCTCATCCACTGAATCAGGTACCAAGTGACTGTTGAGTGCCTGCTGAGCAGCTGATGAGTGTCTGATTACTTTTCTTGCTGCAAGAATACTAGTTTTTTGGGAGAAATGTAAAGGAATATAAAAACTTGATATTTCCCAGGCACTGAAAAGACAACACAAAATTACATATTTCATTCATTATTTCTATAAGCCCAAAAATCTGGGTGTCTGGTCAAGAAAAGGCACTGACAATATTTTAAATTTTATGTTTTCTTTGACATTTTTATAACTGCAATATATTACACAAAAGTACATATTTCAATGAACATTTTCATAAAAATACCATTTGGAAATTTTCAGGCATGGACAATGGGAAACAAAAATTTCATATTATTATTTGCTATTTTTAATACACTACAAACATCATGAAAATGTCATAATCTCCAGTGTGACATTGAAGGGCACATCAGCAACACATGGCATTGGCAGAGCACAGGAACTGAAAGTGTTCAGAGGGCACAGCCACAGCCATGGCTATATAAGTATGTGAAACAAAGTGTATAAAATTTCAGTGTGCATAATTTAGCTATCATTAGAAACCTACATAGAGTCAGCAAGTTATACAAAGCTTATCAATATGTTATGTATCAAAGAATAATGTTGACTAGAAATCCTAGTTAATATGTATGTGATGTGCAAGTTGTTCACAAGTTATGCACATGATTCAAATAGACCAGCATTTGGATGAATAAGCTTATGTAATGATTCAATATGATTGAATTTGAAATTAGAATTAGTTTTACTATTAACAAATGAATACAATTATTTGATAAATTTAATATAAAGGAGTTTTAGTGAAAGATACAAACAATTTGATCAGGGACAATGATCTGCATGGCTTGATCCAAAATTAAATTGAGAAATCAGAGTAATTTACATTTTTTAACAGCCTTTATTATCATCATATCAAATAGATCAATAACAATAGAATCAATTATTTATAACAAATTTGTATTTCTATTATTCTTAAGCATGCTAAGTTGTTCCATTATATTTATACATCAAAATCATAAAAATAATTATTTAAACTTTCATAAGATATAAAATCAATATCAAATAAAAAATATATCTGATGAAAAAGCTTCTTTGTCTTAATTATATCTTGTGTTTATTATATCATTATTTTTCATCACCTGCTAACTTTGAATGGAAGAAGAGGGATGTTTGTGGTTATTATAGTGTACTAATAGCATATTCAGAGGTTCAATTCCTATTGACTTCTAAATAAAAGTATCAATTTAAAAACTGATATGTAAGTCAAAAGAAGTGAATATAAAATTGATATATTGATATGTAAATATGTATTTAGTTTAATTATATAAAGTTTAATCACTCAGATACTCCCTTCCATGATCAGATCACAGGCATTTGATAATAGTGCTGTGCTGGATCTTTGCCCACACTTCATAGTATCAGCATTGGACTGTGAAAGACTGGAAGAGAGTTATATGGTCAGATGAGACCACAATCAACAGGATTGGATCAGATGGGCAAGAGGATGTATGGAAAAAGAAGGAACAAGGGCTGATTGCTAGAGAGGTCAAAGGTACAGTCAAGTTTGGAGGAGGTTCACTGATGGTATGGGGCTGCATAGGATGAAATAAAGTAGGGGTTTTGAGTGAGGTGGAGGGGATAATGGATGCTAAACAGTATGTGGACATTTAGAGCAGGGGTTGCTGCAAAGCATGGAGGAATCTGGAATTTCAGAAGATGACATTGTCTTTCAACAAGATAATGACCCCAAGCACACCTCTAGGAGAGCCCAAAGGTGGTTTAAAGAGCAGGAAATCAAGCTTCTGGACTGGCCTGCACAGTCTCCAGACCTTAACTTCATTGAACATACTTGGAATTACCTCAAGAGATGCCTCTTAGCTTATAAGAGTGCTTCTATAGGAGTTCATCAATTGTGGGAAAGGATAGTAGAGGAGTGGGGCAAGATTGATAAGAAGCAGTGTCAGAAATGGATAGAAAGCATGCCTAGAAGGATTGAAGCAGTTATCAAGGCCAAAGGAGCTTGTACCAAGTATTAGATACCCAGCTTTATATAAGGTCAAAAAACTGTTAGCATGAGTTACCATTTGGAAATGGCTGCCATTTCCTCAAATCTTATTCAAATCCCTTGACCCTTGTGCCCATAGAAAGCCAGGAGTACTGTAGGTACTTGATTTCATACACTTATAGTTTAGGGCAAGGGTTAGGGGTTATTGGTCAACAAAGATGTTGGTCCAGTTGTTGAAATACTACTGATCCAGGATGGCACATGCTTCCAAGCTGATGGGCTTCTCCAGGTTGGCCTGTTGGCACTTGTATTCTGCCTCAAAGGCAGCCAGCACTTCCTTGAAAGAAATATCCTTGCCAATGTCCCTGAACTCCATCAGGGCACCCAAGAAGTTCAGTATATGCATATATTGTTGCACAACATAGATTATTTCCTGTGGTGTTGGTTTGGTTAGAAAGTGACACATGCTAGTCCCTTGGCAAAGGCTACTCACCCCACCAATCACTGGATACCATGTTGCGATGTTGTGAATGCTTAAACTGGCTTTCAAATTGTCATATGACTGAAAGTGTTCCATCTTGAACAAGTCAAAGAGTTCACCAAAGAGCTCATTGTTATATAGGATACACCCCAGAGATGATTTGCCAAGTGTGCCCATGCTCAACAATGCCAACTTGATATATTTGATGCAAGCTTGCTTTGATCTCATTTGTAGGAGCACATTCATAATCATATGAAGCGAATCATTGTTGCTGTCTTGGTGTATGGGCAGCAGTGCATTGCTGGTTGGCATAAGACTGTGTGAAATCTAACAATATGTGTTGGTCATGGGTGGTGCAAACAAGCACTTGTTTGTGCTGGGTTGGAATATGTACTGAGGTTGAGAAATCTGACCAGCCAGACCCCATCTTAAATGGCGATGGCATGCATGTCTGCTGCCAACTTTCGCAATGCTTTGTCCCTTTCACCTGATTTGCTCATCGGGATCTCTTCTTGTGCTTTCAGGTGATGCAAATATATTTCATGAATGGGTGCATGGTTGTGCATGTAAGTGAATCTGTGGTTGCCATTGTAAAGAAGACTTTTGGCCTTGGTTGTGCTTGCATGTGAATAGTTTTTTGAGCCACTGTATTCTCAACAAATAAATCATTTTGGTGGCTGTGTCAGTTATACTGGCCTATTGTGACTGAGTCATACCATAGGCTACTGGATGCTTGCATTTTTGCATGGTCATACTGCATATATATTTATAATATGAGGTAGTTTGAAAGTTATATTAATAAAAAATCATGCTCAAGATTAAAATTATTTTGGTTAGAATATATGTATGTACTATAAGCATGTAGTACTTGTGGCACCTTATTAAATATTGATGATAAAGTAGGCAATATTATTATTATAGATGGACAAAAACCAGCACATGCATTGAGATATATGATATTGACTTAAATCTAGACTTTGCTAAAGATTTTTTTATTTCATCTATTATGGGAGATAACAATATTCAAAGTAATGTTTGAATATAAAAATTTTGAATTATTACCAAATGAAAAAGTGTCTGATCTCTATGAAATATAAATTTCAATACTAAATCTCTAATATATTTGATATTTCTAGTTGATATTTATTTATGAATAATGTGGAATTATTACCATTCTAATGGAATAAAATGTGACATCTCAATGAATATTTGGTAATCAAATATATATGTATATAATATTGATCTCATTCATTGAAGGAGTAACATTTGAAATTTCAAAAATAAATTATTAAATGAAAATGGTTTATATTTTGCATAATATAAAATATAAATTCATGAATTACAATGTTACTTCTGATTTATATATTTAATATAATATTAGGAAGTCAAAAATATACAAAATCAAAATTACAATCCTTGGTTGCTGTTAATATTAATGTTTATAAAGTATCAGATATCATAATTTTTGGTTGGTTTTATTATATTATTCTATATGTGTAGTTAACAATATATAAATTGAAGTAGTGGTGGTAATAAAAGGAGTTTTTAAATTGTTGCTTCAAATATTTAACAGATTTACATACAGAAAGCAAGTTATTTTTTCAAAGTGAAAATACAACTTGAATAACTCTATGTACAAACTGTATGTATGTATTTTCTGGGCTGGTGTTCCCTGTATATTGCATGTTTTAATTTATCATTAATATATATATATATCCTTTGTATATTCCACTGATATATATGCTCAACAATCATATAACATCAGTCTATATGAATTTCAATGATATCAAATCATATCAAGAAAATTTATTATTGAATAAAATTTATTAATATTATTACATTAAATCTATCTATCTTACAACAACTAATGCAAATGGGGAATTTTGTATATGTTGAGCTCCTGTTGCTAAAATATCTGTTAATTTCATATTAATTGTCATAACTAGAAATGAAAATAGTATATTGATAGCTCTAACATATTATACAATATATAAAATACATACCAATAAACTTCACATCTAATAAAATTTTGGAGGTGATTGAGATTATTGAACAAAATAAATAAATAAAATTAGTTTTGAATTTATTTTACCTGTGATTATAAATAAAAGATTTAGTTTATACTATTAATTAATAATTATTAGTTTTTATGGCATTTCATAAAATATTATAAGTAATATATAGATATATAGATATCTATAATTGTTATATTGTTGTTTTAACTTTTATTTTTAATTCAACAAATACCCAAGCTGTGTGCTCTTTTAAAAATTTCAAAGTTAAATTAATAGTTTGAATCTATCTCTAGCTAATTAAATGTCCAAAATTTGAGTCATTAAATAAACTCAGTATTTTAATTGCAATTTACTAGCAAAAATCACTAACAGTAAAATTACCTTATAGAAGCAAAGTTTCAGTTACTTTATTTTCTATACTTATAAATAAATATTAACATATGTTTACAATTATAATTATCTTGTATTAATATTTGGTACCTCATACTTCTTATAAAGTATTACTTATATATTGTCTTTATTATATTTTAATTTTTAAAGTGTTAAGTGTGTCTATGATTATTGTAGAATACTTTAAATACATTATTTAATAATTCAATCACTATTTACATCTAAATAAAATTATTGAATTTAGAGCCACAATATGTAAACTAAAAAAAGTGAATAGAAACATTATATATTTGATTAATTAATTCATTATATATAATAGTATTGATAAAAAGACAGGAGTTCTTCCATGGGAAAAGTACTTTTACTAAGGGGATAAATTGTATCACAGACCCTTTGTGACCTGGGAAAGGATATTAGACATCCTACACCTAGTGCACTGCTGCCACCCACAATGTTGACCCATGACACCCCCTGATTTGCAAAGGTGCCTACAGGCTCACTATTCCCAATAGAGCATAAGTTTGCTGGCTTCTATTTCAGACTTAACAATGACACAGAAACAAAGTATGAGCTGGAATTGAATGGCCTCAAGGTACATATTATTTCCATTGACAGAGATGGCATCCACACAATCTACACTCCCATCCCCATTTACATATTATAAAAACCTAGTCCATCATTTTCTATGGTGGATCAAGATCCTTTATTACCTTCATTGGAGCTGCAGCATGAATTTGTTGGCAAATGTCACCTTTACCATTGCCTACAATCTACAATACAGCCTGGACATACTCAAGTTCTGTTGTCCAGCATTCAAGAATGTGATAGAACAACTGAAGAAGGTATGTATTCCTGCATTCAATGTGCATATGCTTGAGGAGCATTGGGTGGGATGCCACAAGCTTTGTCCCATGATACTGTGGTGACATGACCATCCTGAGCATAACCTTTATATGTATGGATGACTCCATTGCATTGAGCGATTAGCAGGACTGTTGATATCTACTATATAACATTGCAACATTGCATGCAGATTGGAAGCATCCAAAGTAGTGGGAGGGGAAGATGTGGGAGGGGAAGACATTGTGGTGGGATATGCAATTCACAACAACACTTGCAGCTGGCTCTACATTGCATAGACAAAGTGTCTAAGTCCTCAAGGCATGGTATAACCATCCATTTGCCATATCCAAGTGGCACCCAGAGGAGGATGTGCCTATTCTCACATATGCAGGAGGTGGGCAGTATATCTGCCACAATAAGCAGATAACTGATGGAGTTTGAAACAGATATCCTCACTGAGCTTCCAAATGACCATGAGATGGAGGGGAAGGCAGGAAAGAAGGGGGAGAAAAAAAAAGAAAAAGCAGAAAAAGAAGGAAAAGAGCAGGAGAAAGAGGATGATAAGGAAAGGGAGAACAGGGAAAACAGGGATGAAAACAGGGACAGGATGGATATGGAAGAGGATGATGTGGATGTGGAAGGTAAGAAGGAGAATGACATGGCTGTGGATATAGGCTTTGTATACCTGACAGATGGCAAAGGGAAAGCTCCTGTCACACATCCCATCATGGCTTTGGCACCTCCAGGTGGTCTCCCATTCTCTCATGTAGACAATGACACAGCCATGGTAGATGAAATTGATCCAATCCTACAAGCCCTTCAAGTTTCAGATGGGCAGAACTCTCCTGGTACCAGTGTGGCTCTTGCAGCGGTGGCTCTCTTTAATCATGCCTTCCCTACTTCTATTTGCAGCAGTACCAGTGGTGGTACCAGGCCCAAAAACAAGAGGACCATCCAACATCATCATAAGTAAGCCTGGTTGGTCCAATGCAAACATTATAGTTAGTGTTAGTGCCCTCCTCCCTTGTGTTGTCTTATATTGCATCATCTATTTGACCATATACCAGGCAGATAGTAAATATCATGTGGATATTTGCTAAGTAAACCCCAGGAATAATCTTGTAGGTGAATGTACATGGAAAACACTGTATAACAACCTAAGAATTTGTACACATACTTACATAGCCAGCACTGTTCAAAAAGGATGCTGGCTGCTCTATCAGACAATAAATATATGAGAATTAAAGAGAAACAAACAAACAACCTAAGAACCAGAACATAGTGTACAATACTATCTACATTTTGGAACATAGGTCAGTGCTTCTAAGACCCTAGCTAACTGTGCCCTGTTCAGATGTGATGCATGTCCCAATCTACTATCCAATCCAGTTCTAAGGGGTTGTTGTGCATTTGTGCATAAAAGATTGACAATATCTTGTAAAAGAGTAAGTCCATGGAGACAATCTAGCCAAGTCATGTTCACAATTGGTGAATTCAAAGAAAAGGATTATTGCATCACTCCAAAACAAGGTCAAGTTGTATTTTTTATCTGATATCTGATTTCCTGGCACATCCATGACCATCTTTCATATCTTTCTACAAAATGGAATCATGGAACCTTTGCCAGGCCCTTATCCTGGGATCCACAATGTGAAATATTTACAAAATCAGCCATAGCCAATGCCAGCTCTCATCCATGGTGATTGAAACAACCAATACTTACTATATGTTATGCTAATGCATAGAACCTAGTTGAAGCACACACTCAAGTGTAGTAATGGTGGTAGAGGGGACCTCATGCTAAACAGCAGAGGTAAAAAGGAACAATCTACTTCTTTTGTTACACTAATGTATAGAACCTAGTTGAAGTACACACTCAAGTATAGTGCATAGACACACAAAAGCTTAAGTCTTGCTATGACAAATTCTAGCAAGTGGATTGTGTAGAACTAGATGGGAAACTAATGTACAAAGGGTGACTGTTAAGGTTGTGCAAACTCTGAGGGGGGATTGAACTCTGGAACTCTGGAGTTGTCTTGTCAGGTGGGACTTGGCTTCACCATATTTGGTGCACCCTTGTCAGGAGTCCTGTCATGTCTGGAGGTTAGGGGATGCATCTTGAGTGAGAATGCACCAGAGTTTGTATGGAGATGGGTCCAAAGGGCCAGGATTGGACTTACTAAATTTCCAGGATATGACAGTGACATATTTATATGAGCAGGTACTGCACACAGGCCATGAGCACAGACCATCTGGGCAAAGGGGGAAACAAGGTAGTTGTCATATCCTGGAAATTCTGTAAGTCCAACCCTGGTCTTCTGGACCAACTCCACTTCTTGTACCTATGAACTCTGGTGCGTTCTCATTCAAGATGCAACCCCTGACCCCCAGACCTTGTCCATACTTACAACCCTACTTACATACATACATCTTCCATTACCTCCATTCCTCCACATTAGTATTAGTTCTGCTTCTTAGCATCCTCCATATCTGTACTCTGCTTAGGAGCACAGCTCCAGCTTTATCTTACCTCTGACTCCTTACTTACAAACCAGCTCCACTCCGTTAGTAATCCCCTACAACTCTGTAGTATATAAACCTCTGTAACTCCTGTACTTCCCCTCAGTTTGAATATCAACTTAGTTTAACTCCTTCTCTCCACTCAAGTCTCAAAGACTTCCCTCTGTACCTTCTGCTTGACTTGACATCTAGCACGTCTTAAGTCCAACTCCGACCCCTTAGTAAATTTCAGGACAACAGGACTCTTGACAAGGGTGCACCACATATGGTGAAGCCAAGTCCTGTCTGCCAAGACAACTCCAGAGTTCTGGAGTTTGTTCTCCCCTCAGAGTTTGCCCAAACTTAACAGTAGTACAAGAGAACTACCTAAAAGAATAAGTCATTGTCTATATAAAGCAAGTTGTCTGTGAACATATCATATCCAAGAGTAAGTGCCATGAGAGCATAGGGCTCTTGCATGTGAGAAAAAGAATAAGCTAATACATAATTGGAAGAAGAAAAAATCAGGAAATCTGTAACACTATGAAGTACTAGCCACCAGAGAGAGACAAGTTATAAATGAGAATGTAGGTCATGGGTCCTAACTTTGTGGTTGATGGTATAAACCTTGAACTTGAGGGGGAGTCCATGGTCAACCAGGTGGTCCTGCCAGTGTTCTACTATGAGCACATCAGATGTTTCCTGTGGTGTCATTGCCTGTTCATGGAGATATGGAAACATTCAGAGAAGCTATGTCTGAGCATCAGCATGCATGTGTAAATCAAGTGCTATATCATATACATGGATGGCATGATCAAAGGCCTTCTCACGACACTGTGCAAGAAGCAAAGATTCAACTACTAATCATCCCTGTTCAACCTCTACTTTGTAACTGAATTCTTTGTAAGGAATATGACATTGGTTATGCCTGACACATTAATCACTGTGATGAGATCTTGGAGTAGTGAAAAGTGGAGGAACTTGATAGATACAGGTGTAGCCATTGTACAAGTTCTCTGACATGTTCCAATAGATTGGAAGCAATTCTATTCAGATCTAGACAATGCCAATAATGTGTGGTCTGGCAAGGCATATGACTTCAATGTGCACAATGTGGATGATGAGTGGCAGGCCATGGTGGATGCTATGGTGGGGTACCTAGGGATGGACAATACAGAAGCCAAGGATACAACATCCTTGTATTTCTCCAAACACTTTCATCCCATGGTGTACAGCATGAAAGGTGACAATAGGTAGCAAGGGCAAGAAAAAGACATGTGCTTCATCCTCCATTCCTGCAGTATTGGAATTGTCCAAGACATCTGAATCATCACCAGCTTCTGACTCCCCTGCTTCTGATGAGCATATGTCAGCTATTCATGTTAATATGTCTTACACTCTAGCACATTCATCCAACTCCTCACCTGCTGCCACTCCTCCCCCATTGGATAAGCCTAAGCTTATGATTCCCATCAACCTAATAGAGGCTAAATGTGAGCCATGCTGATGTATCACCAATTGCAATGCTTACATTGGATTGGTACCCAGTGCAGAATAAAAGGGTAATCAAAAAAGCCTCCTCTAAATCATCCCAATCTCAAGCACTGGCACCATTATCAAGATTGGATTCTCCTTGTACCATCATTCTTGCTGGATGGCAACACACAGTCATCACATCTGCACAGTACATTAGAACCAGGCCCAGATGAAGCAGGCCCTTCTAGACAGTCACCAAAAGTGAAGATTGTGTGAAATCTTCCTGCAATACATCCTTTCATCTTGACACAGAGTGACCCATATTTACATGATTCTATATGGGACATGAAGGTTGACAACTTTGCCATTCCCAAACACACATATATTGTTGTGGACAATTTTGTTGATTGATTGTGCCCTATAACAGATGGATTTTCAAGTCTGATATTCAAAGTAAAAAACATACAACTACTTTCCTCCAATACAGCCCTCCTCAATGACATGTGCAACAATGGCTGCTCTTCCTGTACTCAACATAGCTTTCTCTCACCTCCCATCAAATTACCATCCTCTTACAGTAATTCATAACCTTTTCTGCATCAGGTTCAATGCAACTGATGAAAACATATGATGCACTATGAAATGATCAAAATACTGGAAGACAAGGGGATCTGGGTACTTTCTATTCATCAGCCTGGACATTGGGTGATGTGTACAATTGATGTTGCTGCACATTGACACCTGCTTTTTGACAGCTTTGTACAGCAGGATCACTGGAAGGGTGACATATTGGTAATCAATCATTTCTGCACTTTGTGCACACCTTATATGTTGCATATAGGACATCATTGAACTTGTATCAAGACTCTTGTGAATAGCATCAGAGAAGGTGAATACCCAACTCAGTCATTTTGGAGAATGGACTGCCTACCTAGTCATGGTATGCATTCCATTCTGAAGTGCTTGACTTTATTCTGAAGTGCTTGACTTTACTTTTCAATACATGTCAGTTCTCTCCTGTTCAGACCAATGAAATTGATTGTGAGTTATGGGTCCTTGCACAAATCATGGCAGTTCTCCGAGGTTTTGACACCACCAATTTAGTGGAGCATGACATGCCAGCTTTCCAGCAATATCTCCATAGTCTGGTGCTTCGAATTAGTGCCCCCACATAATATTTAGTAATGGGATTGATTGAGATCACAGCATGATATTATGGATATAGGTTCATGGACAATGTGTAGTTACTACCAACCATGCCCACAATCTGCTCAAACCTTGTGCCACACATTGCATGGGCCTTTCTCCTCACTTGAGCCTGCTAAAATCTTACTCAAACCTTAGTATTCTTTTCCAGGCCATAAAGAGTCTGTAATACAATTAGCTCCTCAGCAAAAGCACTGCACTTCACTAATTTTATTAATATCATTATATATTCTATATCAATTAATTATATAATTATATGAATATATAAATTTTATGTCCATTTCTTCTAGTTTACATATTAGTTTTTTGATTGATAATTATTTTTAGATATCAGTAGTAATTAAATTGCAGAATAATATATTAGTAGCATACTACAATAATCATAAACACACTTTTAAAATATATATTGTATATGGAGTTGAAAATTGAAAATGTTAATGAAAGATAATTATAATTATAAATACTTTGTTTGGGAAGTTGAGTAATTGACATTCAGTCTATAAGTGAAAATTTGCTCTTAGTCAACTTCTGCTAGTTAATTGCAGTTCTAATACAACTGAGTTGAGTTGAATTTTGGTTTTCATAAATTCATCATTATAATGATTCCTTGCTATCATATCTTAATTAGTTTAAACTTAATTTGAAAAAAGCAAGAATTAAGTAGTTGAAATTAGTTTCAAAAATCATGATGTTTAACTTTGTTTTATATATATTCATATTTCTGACTATTACTCACATGTTTATCAAGAATCATCCAGTAAATGTTAACTATATATTTGTCAAAATTTCTTTGAATATAAATATAATTTATATGTTATATTTTGAATATTATTATTGGAATTTTCCAAGCATCTTTGCATGCTCTATACTATTACTGGTGACAAAAATGACTTCATTACATATTTCTGACACTCACTGGACTTGGCCTATTGACAGTGAAATATATCAAATGATGTGAGGTTTTTGAATATTTTTGTAAATTGATTGGAAATTTTGGTAATTCATTGACACTTACCATCCTTAAATAATTATATTTATTGATTAATATATTATTTGCATGCATTCTAGAGTGGCCTCATTCTAATGCAATTTCACAATTAGATTAGAATTAACAGAGATTCTTGTGACATATTTTGTAGTCCACTGTATACACTTTGTGAATCATATGATCTGTGTGACATGTAACAAATGTTGTTTATATATAATATAAAATAGTACATTAATAATATAGACATTAGAACAAAAGATATTGCATCATGCACATTGACTTTCCATTGCAGTATATAACATACATATCATGTACAAACCAATCAATGAATATATATAATCTGCACACTTCAATGAGCCCTTGAAATGTGCAGGTTGTTATGATCTCATCTCATCTTCTTCCCCTTTCACTCGATCCTAACCCAATCACTTATGTAATCCCTGATCTGATCCCCAATTCAATCTCTTGATCTTATCTTGATCCAATCTTCCATTCTACCTGATAGATCTTCTACTTACTCCTTCTCTTCCATTTCCCATAAGGTTATCTCATGTCACCACACACTTCCATTCCTTTAATGTCTGTCGCTACTCTTCTTTCATCTTCCCATATTTAATAGTAGCTCTCTCATGGATTCCATGACCCTTAGGGTCCATGTGCATACTTAGCCACTATAAATACTAGCGACAAGAGACAGAACTCCCCAGTTCTAATCTCTTCGTCTTTGACCCTTAAGTCATAGTGGCGGATACTCCTAGTCAGTTCATCCTACCCTTGCCTGGTTGTTAGGTACACAACCATGTTCCAGAAGACAGGTCAACTGTCTGGTCGCCATACCAGATATGATCTGTTAGGAGACTAGCCCCTCATCCTTAGTGAAGGACTTGTAACCACTGAGAGCTTCCCTCTTCCTTTTCTATCATTGCTCACCTTCACCTTTCTCTTCCTCTCTCTCTTCTTGTTGTTCAGGCAGTGTTGCTGATACACATCCCATGGCATCTGCCTAGACTGGATCATAACACAGGTCACTAGTGTACAAATTACTACTATATAACGCATGTACCATACTATATGTTGATAAGCAATCTCAAATATTATGATAAATAGTACATATATAAAAACATCCATTCTGTAGAAATCATAGACCTGATGAAATGTGTAGAATGGCACTTTTATCATTATTATTGTAGATGTAATATAAGACATGACCAAAATTGTCAATTTTATACAATTAAGAAATCCTATGGTACATGCAAAATAGTACAGTATGATGTCTACACAGTATATTACATGTAGAGTATTGAAGCAGGTTACATACAATATTGCCTAACAGCACTTACCAATTGATATACTCAAGTGAAATGATGATAGTGGTGGACAAGAATATATTTAAACTCAGACAACTGAGTTCAAATATATATATGCATACAAACTTACCATATATGGCAAACTTGCATAATATATTAACATATTATACATGTTGCACAATTATTCATTCAACATAGATTTGTATTATTTGTATATTCCACAATAATAATGAAGCATACAGTCACTATCATACTATTGTATAGTATTATTATTATTATTATTGTGTGTGTAGGTGATATATTTATGTGCAAAGCAATTTGATATATAATTACATATATAGGTCATCAAACTGTGCCAATGCTGATGTACATATATACTAGTACACTATTAAGAAGTATATACTATTTGCTTATTTAGATGACTCATCTACCTATACATATGGATTGCACAAATTATCCAGCCACTTATATTGCTTGCTATCCAAGTACATGCACAAACATCATAAAATTTAATAGGTGTATCTAGTATAGAATGAGAATTTATATAATAAAGTTAGTGCCTTTGTTTTTTATTATTTTCTTCAGTCTAATTTGCATTTTATACATACATATATAGTTATTTCACTCAATATATTTCAAGGCAAGGTCTATTGGTGTACTTTAACATATTTTGAAATATATATGAAAATACATTTTAATGGCTCAAGAATATAATAAAGTCAATAAAAAAAATCCACACCAAGTCTCATGATGCAAGTGCTATGTTCTTATTAAAAACTATTCAGGTTCATACATACATCCATTGCCTATGGAGTGAAATAACAAGGGTTAAGTGGGAATATAATATTTTCACCTTTTTCTTGCTATTTCTTCTCCACTGCACAATATAGTGAAGCACATATGAAGAATAAATCACATAGTTATCAAAATATCCAGGAAACTTTGTCATATTTCATGAAACCACTGACAGTAAGTGAGATAGGCAATAACTTGAAAGATTATGCCTATGCCAATATTGCCCATGAATAAGACCAGTATGTCATTAAATACATATACATATTAAAGCATCTGAAAGATACTACCAAGTCAATGCTATCTTCTCTATAGCAGTTCTGCAAAATTTTCAGGTCAACAAACCACTTCTCATCTTCTTTAGACCATGGGATGATTGAGGTGTTGGGTTTAGTGAAGATATGAGGGAAAAAAAAATCTTGTGCATTTTAAATCTCAAAATGGTCTATTATAGACTCTATTATCTGTCCTGTATTTTTATCTATTTTGCCTGATTTTCTAGAGCAACTTTACCATTTAGCCCCTATCTGAGAGAACCTATCATCCAAGCACACTAAATGCTCAAGTCCAGATACTATTCTAGACTTGCCCTTTCTCACCCTTATGTCCAGACCCTTCTAGATACCATTTATAATTGGTAACTTGCTTTGACTCATGTCTGCCTCATGTTTGCCTCATGACTATCTTCAACTCACACTAACTCACTATAATTAGATATAACTTACATGATGTGCTCCTAATCTATATGACTTCCCATGATTCCTACTAACTTATTATGATTTGTCTTGACTTTCTATAGCATAGCATATCATTAAACCTAGTGTATACATGAGTCACCCTCCAGAGAACCTTAGGCTTATTGTCTTGGAGATTTCCCAACTCTTCTTTGCAACTACTTGACTACTTTGAATTGTCCTCTTAGACTAGCACCATTCATGAGTATTGGTTGTTTCATGTTCCAGAGTTTATCTTCAAACATATGTAGAAATTCTTTAATATTTTTTTTTCTATTTCATTTAAAGCTAGGATTTATTGGGAAGTTCAACATTTCACAAATTTTTATCTTTATTCACATTCTTGGGGACATCATTGATAAGATGTTTAACTTTGCAAATATCATCAATGGATACTAACTATTTCAAAATATCCCACAAGACCTTAGAAAGGGCTATGTAACATTATATCAGTAGAGTAAGAAAATGGAAATTACAACTCATCACTATGAAGCTCCATGTTACCTTTATTGTGCTAAGCCTCTACAAGCAATGTCCTCAGCCACTTGTGCATACAGTGGAAATCCTTTCCATACTAACTCAGAATGTGGTATGTGAAGCATACCACCAAACAGTGTGGGAATTATGTACTGTCCAAGTGACCAAAGCCCTTACCAACATCACCAACCAGCCTCTCTCTGCCAATACTGTTATAATCTTGTTCATTCCTTTCCCCTTTTCTTCACTTTGATTCTAACCAATCTTCTTATGCAACCTCCCAATCTGATCTTCCATTCTACCCGATAAATCTTCCATTACTCTGCTTCCCTTCCATTCCCCATTACCATGAAGCCATCATGTGTACTCCCACACTTACCTTCTCTTTAATTACTGTCCTTACTTCTTCTTCCTTTCATCTCTCCTTATTTAGTAGTGGTACTCCCACGGTTCCCATGATACTCTTGGTCCATGCACATACATACACATATAATGTTAGTGATGAGAGATGGAATCCCAGTTCTAATCTCTTTGTCTTTGGCCTCATAAGTCAAGCAGCGAGCAGCTCCTAGTTAGTATCCACCCTCGCCCAGATTGTTAGGTAAACATCTGTGTTTGGAAGATAGGTCAACCACCAAGTCATCATACTTGGTATGATCTGTCTGGAGACTAGTCCCCGCATCCTTAGTGAAGGATCACCACCGCTGAGAGCTTCCTCCTCCCTTTTCATCATTATCACTTACCTTCCTCCTCTCCTTTTCCACTTTCTTCTTTGTTGTTAGGGCAGTGTTGTCAATCTTCATCCTTTGGCATCTGCCTAGACAGGATCATAACAAATACTATCCACCTTTACTTGAAGAAAGCTGATATGAAGACTGTGGTGAGGTCCAAATATCCCCTTCTCTTTGCTAGGCATTGCAAAGCTTGTTTGGACTTTGCCTATGCCTGCAAGGATTGGACTCTAGAGGACTGGAAGAGGGTAATATGGTCTGATGAGACTAATATCAATTGC
>JBBPQN010000413.1:0-16465 GCA_038092575.1 Boletus subluridellus
CATAACTGAACTCACGGTGCGTCAGGGTTGTTGTTGAGAATGGCTTCTGGTGATGTCACGGAAGGACCAAGATAAGATGTGGTGCCACGGGTGACGGCAAAGACATATATGGCCAGGAGAAGTATATGCTAATATGGTTTTGTTAATATACACAAGACGACTCTGACTGTGTGTGATCATAGTCCACAACAGTCAGTTATCGATTTACGGACCAACTCGATACCAAACTTTGAGCCCTTTGTGGGACAAGCGGTGATGATCGGCGGTAGACATGTTGGCGCAGCTCGAAATATGGCATTCTTCATTTGGTCTACGTGTTCCCGACCAAAGTCCCCGAGCTGGTCGGCTTTCGTGATTATTGCTTGCACCGTGAACTTTGTGCCGCCAGACTGTTGAACTCGAGTGTCCAATTCAGCTAGCATGGCGGCGTCGGTGGACCTTACGCCGTGAGGAGCTGAAAACAAGATGTATATCCGCCGTAGCCTGGAGTATCGCTGAATCAATGAAGAGTGTAAATATATCGATGATGCGTCACTCACTCCTCACGATTTGTAACATAGTGATTGAATACAGCACCCCATTCCGAGCGGCCTCGTGAACCGTATCCGGGGGAGTCGACAACAACCAGCTTACCGGGGCAAGGCCCAACTCTGAAGAAGTTCAAAGTCTGGGTGCGACCCTGCAAAGCATTTTGAACTACAGTGCAAAAGAAGAGGAAAAGAGTTGCTAACAGCTTTCTTGCTTGTAAAAAGCAGATCTTTGCGCCCGAGAACAGCGTTAAGCAACGATGATTTGCCTACATTCGCTCTACCTGGCAGAAAGTTGTCTATCACTGGCAAGTAGGCAGTGTGGATTGCGCTTGCTTACCGGTTACAATGACCTTTTTGAGCAGCAGGTGAGATCATCGTGCCCGGGCAAGTGTCTCTGTCCCAACTCACTTCTGGAAGTCGATTGCATCGTGGAAATGAATTTACATCCGTTACAGAGGCAAGAAACTCAGCGGAACCGGAGGTTTGAAATATCGTCTTTGAGTTCGTGGAACTTTTCCTCGACAATAAGCAAGGATGGTCCCTCAAGTTTACACACAAAGTCTCCCGATTTACGCGGAGATGGGACAGTAGCCATGACATGGCCTTGAAGTAGATATTTAGGTGTCCCACTGGTTAAGGTCCTAAACGAAGTTTGACAAACCTAACCTGATGACGGTCCGTAACAATATATCCTTTTTTGGACATACAGACCCGACAAAACTCTTTTTGGAAATGCCCCTGAAACCCGTACTGTCCCTTAGCCTCTACCCTCGTTCGTTGTCCACTTAATCAGTGATGGTACTGTTCAACGTCTATTGTTTTGACACTTTCGTCTCTCGCTGCATCATTGCTATCAACAGCCTTGGTAGCTCGAACTCTCTTCCTGCATTTCTCGTAGTCTGGTGACCAGACTACATTTCACAAGTATATCGTTCTTTCATTTCTTTGCCGACTGTCAGGACGCGTCCAATTAAGGCAGAGAACTATCGCTCGAAAACATCTCAATGGGATGTACTCATATTTTGCGGTTTGTTAACCGCGACGAGGCCATGCATGTTCACATGGCCCGAATTCCATGCTGTTTCCGTTGGAGTGCTACTCTCTTCGATGTCACTTTTGCTAAACCGAATCACCTCCACCCAGTTAATATCCCGGGTCTGAGCGAGAGTTTACAGTTAAAATCGTACACAGAATCTCTTTTCTCCCATTTCCTATCGACACCCGAGCCATCCAAGAATGAATAGCTTAATTCCCCGAACGGTAGCGAACACCAAAGACGTTCTCATGGTGCGCCTTGATTTCTACAATCGGCCGAGTCAGCGATCCCGTAGCGATCCCACGAGCGCGGTGGTACGAGTACGTACGGAGCGCGAGATGCTTTGAGTGGAACCGGCACAAAGCCAGGTTTCCCATCATGCACCAGAGCCCAGCGACCGAGTTGTCCTCCTCGCGGGGTTCACCAATCCCGCGGGCCAAGCCATTGACCTCGCCTTCATTATCAAGGCCCCAGATCGGCCGGATCTTGTCGTGTAAGTCTGTGTTCTTGATAAGATCAAGGTATGCTAGACGCGCATCACCATAGCTGCATCCATAATGTAGATCACAGGATTGTCACCAAGGAATGAGAGAAGACGCACCCGGTTGCGAATATGATGACATCAGCGTCCAGTGTGGAACCGTCTTCAAACAACAATCCAGTTGGCGTAAATTGCTTGATAGGCCCGTCGCTTTTCAACTTGATCTTCCCGTCAATGATCAGCTGAGAAGCACCGGCGTCTGGAGTAGGGGAGTTCTGGTTTATTCACCCGTGACAGAAAGCAGGGAGTAACTCGCCTAGATAGTATCCTCCCGCCTTGTCGAACGCCATAGGGACCCAGCCGGAATCGTCCTCTCCCAAGGTGACCTTAAATCCGACTCTACGGAGGCCATCGAGAAGTTCCCTGAAACACATATATATGTCACTGCGCACGGGTAAGGGCGAGCGGAAAATACTTGTCGGCCTCTGCAATTTCCCTGGTGATGCGTGGGTAAATAAGTTTGGAAAGGTTCATCGGAAAAGAAGCGTTCAATCGATCAGCGACGTCAGTTGGGGGGCCACCCTCCCAGAAAAGTGCTTGAATGTGGGGAATTGATCAGCAATCGATTGAATATCGGAGGAATGGACGCCACCTTGACAACGGGGCATCCCCTCTTTGATCGACATGATATAAGTCGGGCTCCGTTGAACCATCGTGACATCTATCAACGACATTAGCCAGTGGCACCGGGTGGCAATGGATGCAACTAACCAACGCTGTGCTCCACGTAATCGGCGCAAATATCATGAGCTAGTCATTATAAGTTCCGGTGAAGATTAGGACAGGTAGGGTGTCGCACCTGATGTGCAAGCACCAATAACTGCAACCTTCTTTCCCGAATGATCTGTCGCGCGTTTGTGTTTACTCGAGTGCAAGATCTGACCCTTGAACTCATCCTATCCTAGGTTGTAGGCAAGTCGGTTCTCGATCAACATGTTCGATGCTTACTTGTCCTGGAATGTCTGGGTTTCTTGGTAGGCCGCTGCCTATGCCAAGCGCCAGTACGACGTGGTCTACCTTGAAAACTCGATTTCGCCCGTCGCGGTTGACTTGAACGGACCAACGCTTCCCGCTGTCTCCGGTTTCCTTTTCGATCGAGGTGACGGTTGCTGAGGTCCATACGTTCAACTCCAGGGAGTGAGCATAGGACTCGAGCCAATCGGCTAGTTTCAATGCCGGGCAATAGACAGGCCAGGAAGGTGGGAACCTGAAATCGGTCGATCGCATCACGAGGAATCACTTTGATCGACGTATGCACTTACGGTACGTAGGGCATGTGATCATACCCTACAATCGATATTTACAGTAAGAGAAAGGGTACAAGAGAATCGGGATATCAGACTCACAAACTGGGTCATGCAAGCAGAGTGCGTCATAACGATTCCTCCAATTATCTCCTATTCTCTTGTTTCGCTCGACGACGAGCGCACCAATTCCCAGCATCTTAAGTCGCGCGGCAATCTCCAAACCACTCTGTCCTCCGCCGACTACGACCACGGTGGGTTCCTCATCAAGAAATCCTCTTTCCCTTTCACGCTTGGCAGCCCATTTACCATGGTTTGGTTGAAAGTCCCTCAAAAATCCGATCCGCTCAGGGAAACCCTTTAGATCCTCGAGGTTGGTGTAAACGACGTGGGCCTTCCACGCGCCATCTGGAAGAGGGACGAGCCTGAATATACCGAAGGCATGGCCCACATAAGTATCAAATTTGAAAAAAGCCTGGATCCAAGCAAAGTCTTCGTAGGGTTGCTGAAGCTCTATACTGTCCCGCTGAAGAGAGAAGGTATCCGGCTGGGGGTTGAAGGCACTGAGTTGGTCTTTGAGGAACTTGGACACTGCGTTCTTGCCCTCGAAGGTACGGAAGTCCCAAGTGAGCGCAAGCATATCACGCCAAAAGACGCCATCAATGAACAAATCAATGATGGCCGGCACATTATTGAGACCGATTGCTTTAGCGAATTTGGCAAACCAGTCATCGACAATGGCCCGCGCGTCAAGATTTGGGTCGATGGTGCTACCCAGATTGTGAAGAGTGGGAAGGGTACGTGGAGGGGGTAGAATGGCCATGATAGAGTGAGGAGATAAGAAGGATGGGTAAAGTGATCAGTCCGTGTTACTCTTTCATCTATTCCTGGCCCTGTCCGATGTCAGTGTATCGCCCCGTTTCACCGCGAGCTGTACTGTATTTAGCGATGGAGTGGTTGATCCCCGACAGACACAACCCGCCGGCAATAGGCACCGCCGGGTCGAGTCGCACGGCTGCATCCTGGAACGAAGTGTCAACAGCATAATCATATCTAGTATCCAGATTTCTCTAATCTTTTTCTGGCAAAGAAATGAAAAACCGACCTCAGGCCGCGACCACATGATGCTAGATTGGTGGCGTTCGGTAAAGATGGACGGCACTGGGAACTCGCAAGTCGGGACCCAACTGGCGTGTGCCTAGCCCGGCTCGTCGGACCCAGGATTAGTCTGGTGACCAACCCGTTTATGAGAGCGATGGAGGCGAGTTTCTACTAGCGATGCGGGATCTGAGGTGTCTGATTTGTTTCTTGAAGGTCTTCATTGCGGGAGTGAGTAAGATAACCGAGAGCTGAGTGAACCATGATTGGATCACAACGATAGGCACCGTGGGATTGCACTCGCTGTCGATCCTTTCCCAAACGCCAGCGCGTGAAGTGCTGTCATTGGGGGTCTGTCTCCTACCCCGGACATACTGCGGCAAGCCCAACCAAACCATTCACCAGACTAATCGCAAGCTTTTTTTATATCTCTATTTTCCACGATGGACCCAGATGAATCGACTACAGACGACGAACACGCGTCACAGACCACAGAAGACGACCCCCAAGTGCCTGATAACCCTCCCTCTGTCCCTGTCCCACCCCCACCCGTTACCGTACCATCAGTGCAACCGCCCACTCAAGTCATTCAACCTTCCTCTACCCATCGTGAACGACCAAATTACCAACTTAGACATACTCTTCGGGGACACACTCAGTCCATCTCAGCTGTCAAATTCAGCCCTGATGGGACCCTTGTCGCGTCTTGCGGTATGCTCCCCTGCTCACTCCATCCTTCCCGCCTTAAACGAGATTTTTGCATAGCCGCCGACAATTTGATTAAAATATGGTCCCCGTTCACCGGCGAACTGATACGGAACCTAAACGGTCACGCCAAGGGGCTTTCTGACATTGCATGGTCCACAGACGGCATGTACTTGGCGTCCGCCTCAGACGACACGACTATACGGATATGGAACGTAGACACTGTACGTATATCCTCACAATGCACCTGTCTCTTTGAAAGGAAACACGCGTGCAAGCTAGGGCCTAACCACGAAACACCTGCGAGGCCACACGAGCTTCGTGTTCTGCGTGAATTATAGTGTCGCATCCGATCTGCTGGTATCTGGAGGTTGCGATGGTGATGTTCGGATCTGGAATGTCGCGAGAGGTTTGTATATCAGGCGCTCTCGCCTCTAGCTACTCATTCTTTGCCTCTCTGCAGGGAAGTGTACAAAGACGCTGAACGGCCACATGGATTATGTTACCGCCGTGCATTTCAACCGAGATGCTACTCTTGTCGTCTCCTGTGCGCTCGATGGATTGATGTGAGTTGGGCCTCATCTATCCTTGCACGATCGCTCAACTTGGCTCGCAGTCGGATATGGAACACCACCACAGGACAATGTCTAAAAACGCTGACCGAGGGAAATGATGCAGTGTGGTAACTACCTTCACCCTCGTTCCCTTGCAAAACCAGTCTCACATGACTCGTGCCAGCCAGCATGTGCAGTTCTCGCCCAATTCAAAATATATCTTGTCGACCGCACACGATAGTGCGATCCGCCTCTGGGATTACCACACGTCTCGGTGTCTGAAAACGTACATGGGCCACAAAAACGAAAAGTACTGCATCGCAGCCTGTTTCAGTGTCACGGGCGGAAAATGGATCGTGTCCGGTAGCGAAGACAACAAGGTGTATATCTGGGACCTGCAGAGTCGTGAAGTTGCACAGACTTTGGAGGCCCATTCCGGTACGTAGATCGTCTTGATGCCATTTTGGTTGTGTTCACGAGAGCTCCCAGGTGTCGTCGTCGCTGTAGCTGTAAGATATATCCATCTTGACAGAATGCAATCTGAACGATGTTCTCTGCAGACACATCCTCATCAAAACATGATAGCGTCCGGTTCCATAGAGCCAGACCTTGCAATTCGAATATGGTCAGATCGAGGGCCTACTTGAGATATTTCGCATGAAGTTATCCAGTTCACCGACGATCCCGTATCAATATATATCTTGTTTACTGTACTCTAAACTTCCGTGTCGTGCGGTCGATACAAATGTACTCAAAAACGGATGTAGTAAAAGTACACAGAAAAACTTCGTCAAGGTGCGTTCGGGCTTTCTTCACACGGGCTTCGCGTTAACGAGGTCTTGATCCAGAAAGTAAATATTAGAACAATTTAGGCACGGTTCAGTACGAGCCAAAGATGCTCACCCTTCGCGACCTCCTTGTCTGCATCCGTGAGTCCGGAATCATGAGCTTCCAGGAAAGCGTCGACTTCATCCATGACTTGGTCATCATCCTCTCCATGGACCATATCCAAGTCACTATCGTCGTCGTCTCCCGCATCATCAATCGCAAACGGTGTCCGTTCCATGAGCGCCACGTTGACTGCCTTGACGTGTGGCAGGGGAGAGAAAGTGGACGACAATGCCGACCCAGGACCGCCATCCTGCGCGGCTATGGCATTGATAGTGAGAGTCGACGAGGAACCCTGGGTGTCCGAGCTATTGGATCCCAAGATCGACTTAGACGCAGGTGAGATGAGTGGCTCGTGGGCCTTGGGTTCTTCCAGCTTCGTGAAACGCCCGATCGTGGGCCGGTAGATAACCTGGTGTTTGCCGATCGTCTTCCCGAGCTCGTCGCTGATTTTGTGGAATATCTTCTTGTTGTCATCTGTTGCGATATTGGACCAGAGATCTTCCAAGAAGCCTCCACCCGAAGTCGGCAGCTCCAAGTCCGGGACAGACTCCAGTTTGAATGATGCTGTCAAGTCGGTCTCAAAGAATGATTCCAATATTTCATCAGCCAAGACGACCATTCGGAAACTATTCAAATTTACAGTCAGCAAGGACATTCGAGTTCACTGACCCACACCGTACGTTGCAAGATTAAGGTATGGTTGATTGTGACCTATTTGGCGTGGCTCCGTTTTCCCAGTCTCACTGTTTGTTTCTTGTGGTAAGAGGGTATCACCGTATTCAAAGGCGTTCGTCATGAAGCGGCTAACCGCCCCCAGATAGGCATCGCCAACTTCGTGGCGGAAAATGAACTACGGATGCTCCGTTAGATAATCACACGACACTCCGTCATGCTCACCAAGAAAGATTCGGACAATGTCAAAACTTCGTCCTTCGTCAAATACCCATCTTTGTTCTTGTCGTGCAAGTTAAAGAACCACTCTATGTTATCCATCAGATCGTTAAACATCACACCGTCCAGTCCAGAAACTAGGTCCTAATGCCAAAGTAAGCACCAAAAAGATGCCAATACAGCCTCGGAACCTACCTGGAGTGATAAAGACCCTTTACAAGAAGTATCCCAGAAGTAGAAAAGCCTGTCAATAAGTTCATGCTCTGCGACCCCACGATCGATGCGTTGCTATCCCGAAATAAGGAATGAACCAGGAAATATCAAAGGGGTCCACACACCTGGAAGCCATTGAGGACTAGCTTTTCGTCCCGCGCCCAGGTCAAGACCTCACTCAGGAACACCCTGAAAGTCTTTAGTCCAATTCTTGTCTCGAGTCTTTCCGGCATGTTATCAGTGCTGACAAGCAGCGAGGGCGGCGGTGCGACAGTCGGTGGGGGTGGCTCAACACACATTGCTTTGTACAGCGCATCGTAGATGAAGCCCACTTGCTCCTTTGTAAACCTTGCAAGCGTCTTGAGGTTTCGAATAGCAGACCGTTTTGAGAAGTTCTCGATGTTATTAACGATTTCATTGCGGTATTTGCGCCGCTCAGAGAGAATCGTCTCGTCGGTGATCACTGCGAACTCGCGGAAGGATACCAGGAGAAGTTCTTGGAAACGCGTGATGGCACGTGCCCTCGGGTCTGATGAATCTGGGTGTGCCGACTCTCCGAGAGATGCGAAGTACTCTCTCATCAAGCTGTAAAGGATTATAGGTCCTGCTCCTGATGCACAGCGTAACAAGCTTACTTCAAAAACCCTCCATCATCCTGAATTTGCAACAACTTTTCTCCGTTGATCTTGAGGATCGCTATAAAGTGGAAGGGAGATAAGAAGTGATCTGGACAGTATAGAATACACTGACCAAGTCTGTGAAAGGGTCAGTAGAAGGTTCCGTAACAAGCATCGGGGGAAATCGTACCCAACTTGAAATAGCACTTTTGGGCCCATGCAAAAGAAACAGTCCACTATCCGAAAGGCGAATACCATCGGCATGCTGTTGATGTATCTTGTGAAGAAAAATGAGCTGATGAGCTGAGACAAATCTACGTGAGGAATTATACCGACAGACTCAAGAACCATGGCAACGATGCTACCGATAGCTGCACGTCGACGCCCGAAAAGTGATCATGTATCATAGGGAGACACCGCACAACCAATGACTCGAAGACTCTCTGATCGAGGAGTGTTCCATGCATGGTTGGACTAGCAGACCAATCAAATCAAGTCGAGATACGTCTGGCTTGCAGACGCACCTGAAGTATCCAGGTAAAAGACGATCACACAAAACCTCAAGGAGCCAGAAAGCCTGCTCTTCTGACATGTAACTGGAATTCCGTGATGAGCCAAGTGGGAATATGTGGATCACGGTACATACATCAGAATCGCTGCGGCAAGGATGTTCATTGCCTAGAGAAAATGCATATTGCAAGGGGCACCCGAATTAATGTGATGACTTACCTGACAGTACCCTACGTCGGGGTTCCTAAACGAATATGCCTGCAAGACACGACGAAGAGCACTGATTCCCTCCTCCGATTGGTACCCAGCATACTCAGGAAGACTACGGTGTAGATCTTTCTCAATATCTTCGACGCTCGTGCTCTGCTTGCCCTTGATATCCTCGACTAGCTGCTCATACAAACCTGGGTTCGTATACCGTAGGTAGAGTGAGCCAGATAAGGTTTCCCAGATCTCGCCGCGGAGCCGATTGGGTAAGCCGACTTGCACAAGACGCGTGCATTGGGGGTATCTCAAGAGAGTTAGGTTGCGACCATGCGCTATCCCAAGTGTTATCATTAAAACAAAGCCAGAGCAAAGCACTGACTTTGTAGATAGACGGTCCAGAGCTTGACTTTCGAGGCTTCTCGCAATCTGAACGTGTTGAGGGGGCGAATGACACGTGAAAGCGAAAGCTCACTTCTTCGCATCCCCCGGAAACCTGAACCTCAGACCGAGACCTCCGTGGAAGTCAGCTTCTGGAGGCAGAGTTCCTTCCTTGGTTTCTGCAATCAAACTGCCGTCTTCTCGCTCGTGATCGGCCACTGAGGATGTCGTTGATATAAGCGCCTCGGAATAACAAGTCTTTACGAATCCTTTCACGGCTTTCATCTGACCACGTTGAAGCTCTGTTTTCAATGCTTCGCGCAGGAGAGCACAGAACGCATCCGCCGTTGGCCGTAGAGAAGTCAATTGAACGATCTACCAAGAGATGTCAATACATTACGTGAATATCGGTGACAACTCACGATCTTCATGCCATGCCAGGTTGATAAACTAAGTGCATACACACCAGCCCGAGCATTGAGTCTCTCCACGCGTCGTACCGTCGACAGAGGTAGGGTGAACCGGACTGACTTGCGATCTAGTGAGGAGAACGCTAGATACGGTGTGATGAGATGCAGTTTCCCTGCCTAGACGCGCAATATTCGTTCACTTTCTCGGGATAGGGGATGGCTGCGAGTAAACTCACATATGAATCCTCGACACCAGGTTCACCAAAACTAAGCACCGCATTGATATCCATCCTCTCTGCCTCTTTTGCGCCGTGTTTGTCGCCATCTGTGGGAGGCAATGTAACTGGCACTTCAGGTATTGAGAAGAAAAGATGGAGTAGCTGTTCCTTCGTGGGTTCCTTGAAATTCCGTAGTTGGGTTGATATCGTGGACATGATGTCTACGTCTAAATGTAGCTTCAACCCGTGTGCTCTCTCTCCCAGCGAATATGCAGCGACTGTAGAACGTTGAGATGTTGCGAACCACTAGTTGGTCGTAAGCCAGTCCCAACGGATTGCGATGTAGACCGGTAAACAATGAGGAACGAAGTTGGAGTTCGAAGTGTCGGTTGAGGGGCGACTCCTCTGCAGTGCCCTTCCAAACGAGGCAAATCACTTCAGAACTTGCAAATATTGAATGTCTGGTACTTCACTGATGGCAAGCTGGCCCCAAGCGACAAGCAAATCAAGATTGTCCGAAGCGTTCCGCAACGAGACGCATTACATAGGTATAAGCACGACTACTATCCTAATAGAAGCCGCTCAAAGTCCATCGCAAGCAGGCCGCACACGACATGTCTCGTAACTTTCGTCACCAAAATCGGTTGCTCTCTGGCTGTAGACTGTCCACGGTACGAAGCATGACTATATTCGAAGAAAGGCTAGACCACTGTTGCAACCTCCTAGTCAAATCCCAGCCAATGTGACGAACGAAAGATCAACTCACCCCGTTTCCTATGAAAACTTGCGCTCTCTGCGCCACTAACATGTCGAGCGCTTGCGCAACGAATTTCTGTTCCCATGTCAGGCTCAGATCCAGACCGCTTCCAATATGCTCCCATCCCCCGAGTTCGCGCAGGGCGACCTTGAGGTCCGAAACCCACGAAGCATCACCATTCGTCATGATATAGAGATATTCAAGGGGTTCCTGCGACTCCTCCCGTACTGTCTTGACCTTCTCAACGATTTGCTCGACACTAGGATAGCAGTGGTCCATGTAGGCTTTATGATTCTCTGGCGAAAGTCGAGGATCAGAGTGGACCTTATCGTACTTGTCAGGCAGTTCGGGAAAGGAGTTGAACGCATTCCAGTCCGAGTTCCGGCTGGCAAGGAAGTTACAGTGCGCAAAGAAGTCGCCCCTTCGCACATGGATTGCGAGCAGGCCAGCCATAGTCTCGTTAACTCTAGAATCCCGGCCTTCTGGCCAGTGCAAGGCAGGTGGGAAAACAACTCCACGATTTGCTTCGAAAGCATCGTGAATCAAGGGTGACCACCCCCAACGGGACAACACAGGTAAATTGGACATGTATGGCCAAATGCTCAGAAGGCGCTCTTTCTTGGCGTATACCCTGCAAGACCCAATCACATCTCTGTCAAGACATGTTGATAGGAACGTACACGACATCGAATATCTGCTTATCAATGGACGTTTCTTCAAACTGCAGACAAGAGTCCTCGATCGACGTAATCTTCTCCACCCATTTGTCGATGACGGATTTGACCGTGTCTGAATCGCTCCAACCACTAACATCAGACAATCGTAAGATGGTCGGGTTTGGGCAGACTCTGTAGAAGAAATCCTTGTGTACAGCTTGAGGAGTGTTGTCGCCTGGAGCCAATGCCCCACCGGCAAGCGGTCCTTGAGTGTTCAATCGCACTCAATGTTTATGTTACCCAAGATAAAATGTTTGTTTTACCGTCGATAAGTGCACTCAGTGGGATGCGAGATGGAACGAGCTTCCCGTTCGAGTGTGAATATGGTGCGCCGTCAACGGTCCAAGTATAGTCATCAAAGACAAAGCTAGGATTGGTGTCAGGAACGAATTCCTTCAGCTTGGGGGGGTACTGACGAGCGATTGGTCGCGTATGCGAGGACATAACTTAAGATGTAATCTTGCATTATATTTCCCCATCCTACTTCTACAGTAACGATCAGCGAGGCTTGCGGCGGAACCTATCGGTTAGCATACTAGCCGCATGATTCGGTGACCATAGGTACTTGACGTCTGAATGTTCATAGGATTGGTAATGGGGTAGCTGCAGTTCTAGTTCGTGGTGATGTGGGTATAGTGGAGGATAGCGACCATAAACAAGCAAGGAATAGACGAGGCTGCGATTAAATGGAAAGGCCACGAGAATCAAGACCGCCGTTGCAAGTGGGACTGCGATTCGCAAGGAGAGTCGAGAGGAAGGAGAGTAAAAGTTTGACATTCGCAGATGTTGGAAGAGAAGAAGAATGACAAGGAGACACGTACAGAGTCGTGAGTTTACTTGTAGGAGGAGGAAAATGGGATTTTCTGGCGTCAACTCGGAGTAGTAATTCCGCGCCCGACGATAGTGGTAAAGGTACATCCATACTGCACAGAATCTGCTTGAAACACAACCCGGACTCGGAACTGTTGCGGCAGTGCAGTGCAACTTACGGCAATTCTCATCGGATTCGCCCATTGGCTTGTGTACGTTGAGAAGAAATGTAATTAGAAACGTACGTACCTGTGGCGTAAGGCCAATAGTAATAGTAGACCTCGAGGTGTCGTGGAGCATCCGTGTACGACGATACCTTTTCGACACTTTCCACTGGTGCGGCTACCATCTTTCACACCAATCGTTATCTCACACACACGGCCAACGGTCGCCGCGTTGCCAACCCGCCTAGCCGTATTGGTGGATATAGTCGTCTGGGACGCACCCTAGGCCTACATGTCACGGGTCACCGCTCCACAGCTCTATAGAAACCACAAACATGGAGCGGGAGTACTCAACTTTGTACGGTACAAAGAGCCCTCTTAAAGGTTATTCCTTATGACAATTAACAAAAAATCACTGTCACGGTCTTTGGCCCGCGTAGACTTGGGTATAGGCAAGTCAGTCATGTTAAGTAAGTATTCAGTGATGGAAGTTCCACCCGATCCGACTCCCTCGCCTGGCGAAGAAGGAAGGTGGAGTTGTACGAACGTTCGTACCCAAATTGGATCATACGTTCTCACCTTGCGCCGCAAAAGTAAGTATTCGATTTTTTTTGGCTCTCTTCTTGTGGCGACGGTGGCGACTCGGGGACAAGCTGGAATAGTAGAGCGCCTTCCGGAATCGCACTCGAGTTTAGTGGTCGCATTTAGAAAATCACGCAGGGGCCCGAAGTCACCGCCTGAAATACTGCAAGCTAGCACGGATCCCACGGCCAAAGTCTTGAAGAGCGCAAACCCCACGCCACACTTACATATTAGAGCCGTATTTGCGACATAGTGGCGAATTTCCATTTGCCAAGTACTGGTCCTATCATTCGTTCGACTGTGTATTGAAAGAGCCAACGAGGTGTTGACTATTGTATATACCCGAGGCGTAGTCGGCCAATTTCATCATCGATTACAGTGAAATAACCCCCGTAAGGCCACCATCGTAAAGTAAGCCGAGTAATCCAGATAACCGTAAGGAAATCAAGTGCCTACCAATACCCCACATGGTCCCAAGCACATAGTGGCCACACCATTACTGAGTCGTAGGTTGTAAGATGTGAATCCGCAACTCCGTCACGACACTCATCCGACACCATTTTCACCAGAACCTGTTCGTGTCCGGTTCGAATCCTTGGGCCATACGTAGCATAACCACATTAGACGTCAAACTGGACCACTTATAGTGCTTGATTTAGAACAACAGTTGACGGTGCGAAAGGAAACCGCTTACCCCATTCCCTAAAAATACCTGAGCCCGCTGTGCGACATACATGTCCAGAGCCTGTGCAACAAACTTCTGCTCCCAGGTAAGCTTCAGGTCCCGGCTGCTGCCGACGTGATCCCATCCAATGTCTTTTGCAAGGGCGGATTTAAGCTCTTCGACCCACGATGTTGCACCGTTCGTCATGATGTACAGATATCGAAGAGGATGTGCGGCTTCCATACGGACTCGTTTGACCTTCTCGACAATCTGTTCGACTGATGGGTAACATCGTTCAATGTAAAGGTTCATATTCTCCTCCGACGTTTCGCCCCATCCTCCGTCAGTTGGTCGATCAAACTTGTCATGAAATTCAGGGAAAGAGTTGAACGCGTTCCAATCCGCACTCCACTTGCCGAGATGTACACAATGATCTTCGAAGTCCCCTCGACGAACGTGAATGGCGAGGAGCCCGGGGATAGGGTCAACCGTAATTTCCTCTTGGAAATTGAAGAGGCTTCTAAAGAATGTGGTCTCCGTCGGTTCGAAAAGATGGCGGTTTTTCCGGTAAGCGTCGTGGATAAGTGGTGACCATCCCCAGTGCGTAGAGACCGGCGATTTCGCCAAGTAGGGCCAAATAGTCAACATCCGATTCTTATTACCAAATATCCTTTAAAGTCCGGAGGCCGTGCAGACATTAGCAGGCTGTAACATGTTGAGGCACCGCAACTGCGCACCAAATTTCAAAAATCTGATTGTTGGTCGGGTCCAGCATGAGACATGGATCCTCGATTGAGTTAATTGTTTCTACCCATTTTTCGAATACATAGGCGGCTGAGATATCGTCGCTAAAACGCATTTCATCGGTGTTGATATTCGACACTTGCAGGACTGTCGGATTTGGGCAGACTTTACGGAAGAAATCTCGGGAGACTGAACGAGGGGTATCGTCGCCAGGAGGCCATGGGCCGCCGACAATCGGACCTGTTGACAGACATGAATTTGCGCAGCTGGGTTGGTGATGATGCTTACCACCCAGGAGAGCAGAGAGAGGAATGCGCGAAGGGATTAACTTGCCGTTATATTCTGAGTAAAGCGAACCATCTGGCTTCCAAACGTAGTCATCAAACACAAAACTTTGATGTCATACCACAACGAAATTAGACCGTCGCGAAGTAATGGAGGAGTGAAGGACGAAACAACGCGAGATACTCACGATCGATTGGTGGAATGAGCGAGTAAACCCATCATGACAAAATCTTGCATGACATTCCCCCAACCCGAACCTAGAAAAGGATGCTGAGTGGGCACGGCGGTCATGTATTGTAGCATCCCTGGACTTACTGTGTGCATGGTTTGCAGCAAAGAAGTATTTTACATTCTTGCGCTCGTACTCTTTGTAGTGCAGTAAGGATTGTTCATCTGCTCTCACTTTCTCATACAGTGGAGGAAGTCGTGGTCCCAAAAATGCTTGCAGGATCTCGTGCCAGCGTATGTAGATAAGCAATCCGATGCAAGACAATGACACGATGCCCAGTATTCTGATTCCTCGTCTGGTCAACCCGTAAGACGACATTGGAGGAGGGGAGGGGGGTCGGGAAGAAGGGAAGGCTGTGGAATCGTGTGTGCTGTAATTTGAAGGAAGGCGAGGCCATCTTTGATCGCACGCGACGTGATCTTGGCGGTAACAATAACTAATCGCCGGAGTGATGAGAGAACGGAGATATTAATCCTTCAAAGGGGAATTGGAGGATCTTGAACCTGCAGAGGAGGTGAAATCAAGGGTGTAGATGTTCAGGAGTTCACATGGACAAAGGTCCTGAACATTGCTAACATGGAATGGCCGATAGGCATGGAAGACACGAGGCAAAGCCGATGTCGGACGTAACATCGAGTGGCGGCCCACCTAGCTGAGGGGAAAGAAGCAGTTCATGTGCGCCGCCGCAGTGCGTACGCTAAACTTAGCTGCATCCAAACGTAAGCAAGTTGGTGACTAAAATCAGCATATCTATCGTTACGTAAAACCCTCTGGCCTATCAAAATAGAGATTCGGTGTCGCCGCAGTCCCGTCAGCACGGGTTACCAACGACACTGATCTTTCTGCGAACATCATAGATATCTGCGCCTGAACAACTCAGTTGTACGACAAGCTTGAATGTAGCATTCAAGGAAGATCTCACGTTTAATCGAGAACCGCGTATATGTTGCCCATTTAATTTTGCACCAAAAATATGTCACGTCAGTTTTTGATTTCCCCAAAAGGCATTTAGCCAGAAATTTACCCAAAATTTCTCTCAATGTGCCTCAAATTATCCGTTTTATGTTTCTGATTTCAGGTTCTCGACATAGGCCAAAGGCTTTCTTGACATGGAACTATCCAACACACGGACCTGACATCGGAATGAACCCTTGACTCCTTCGTCTCGAAGAAAAGTGCAAGGAGAGCAATTGGTAGTAGAACGCAATTGAAAAAAGTTGTACCACAATTTCGGACTCGAAGGGATTATTCAATACATATTGGCCTTCACCTGGGGTTGGTCCGGCAGATAATTTGAGTGTCTGCCGGGATTCCAGTCAACAAGTACAAACGGCGATTATACACCCGCGTGGGAAGAGAGAATATTCCTGTTGAAACGCGGGAACGGTCTCATTGAGTCATTTAAAAAGAGAATAATCAATCAGATACTGCCAGTGGAACTTCATCAGAAGATAAAACTTGTTACCACTCG
>JBBPQN010000414.1:0-16455 GCA_038092575.1 Boletus subluridellus
ACTATCATTATTCCCTCTCATTGGTGATGAATTGCAAGCAAAGATAATAATTGAACTGGAGACATCATAGCTATATAAACTGGCCTTTGTCATCTGGAAATAACATCCCTTCACCATTCCCCTGATGCACACCTGGACCTGGACCCTTGGGCTTGCTTCATCCCTTATATTGCATGGCTTTGCACTGTGACTCAGACATAAAGCCTCATGGAACCAGCAAGTAAATTATGGCGGGTGACAAAGTATTGCCCACCAGCATACATGCTCTGTATTGTTGTAAGTAGTCTTGAGCTAACACTGGTGGGGACTCAACGTGGGCTACATCAAACCACAAGATCAAAGAATAGAGGAGATGAGGAGTAGAGACAAGGCAATGTCTTTCTTAATACACTCGCAGAGATGTAGGCCACAAGGTACAAATGGATTAGACTGGGGAGTCCACTTGACTACAACTAGTTTATATAAGTTACAGGAGTGCACACGGACCATAGGGTCTATGGGAATGATTACTGAATATAGATAGATGAAAGAAGATGTCATGAGAGAAGAAGAATGATAATAAGAAAAAAAGAACAGAGATTAATAAGGCATGTGTGCAATATGTTTGTCTAGACCATGGGTCATATGTAGTTTCCCACAGTCACATGTACATCATGTGACTTCAAAGTCTGAAAGATGTAAAGTACATGCATGAGAGTGCTAAGTTAAAAAAGGTTTGAAAATATTATATATCATAACACTACCCCCTATTTAAGACTCAAATTCCAGGTGAGTCCCATGATAATTAGTTTCAGTAAAGTTTTCATAATGAGTGAAGAGTGAAGAGAAGTCTCTGATGGTAAGGCTGCAGAGTTTCCAAGTGTTGAATGATAAGAGTAGTATTTACCATACTTATATAATTGTTCACATGTTCACTGTACTTAAGTACAAACTCAGCTCAGCTGAGTTCTAATCACTTCTTGATCCCCAACCATTATGTTCACCGGTACCTCACTTAGTCAGCAGGTAAGTATGCTTTGCATAACTCTAGCCAATATATGCGCTAGTTCAACAGGTTATGAGCCCCACTTGTGCTTAAGTGCATAGCAGTTTTCTAGTCAGTTCTGTGCATTTTCACACTGAACCTGACACATCTGCTTTCATGTCTTTACACAGAGCTAGACAGAACATAGGACACGTCTTGTGCATTTTATGCCAGACTGCCTGCGTAAGTATTCCAAATACTTATGCCCAAGGTGTTAAAATGTCACCCATATCCTAAGGGGAAACTCTGTTGGATTGAAATGTTCAGGAATGTGCAACTCACTCGCCACCTCTTTCTTTGATTCATTCATCAATTTAGGACAGTACTGACGTCTTTTCATGCAGCAGAAAACCATGTCTTCTACTCTCAAAGACCTTCCCCGCCTCAACAGCACCAACTACAAACATTGGGCTATAGACATGGAGTCTTACCTCTGGTCTCAGGGTCTCTGGACCATCCTCCATCACACCCAGCCTAACCATGTCATTGATGCCAATGGCAACATCACAACAGACTGCACTACGGAGATCCACACCTGGGAGGACAACAACAACAAGGCCCTTGGGGCTATTCGTCTCAAGATGGAGCTGCACATCACAGCCAAGTTCATTTCTCAACATTATGCCGGTCTCCTCTGGAATGAGATTGAGGCAGCTTACTCCAAGCCCATGGTCACCAACATGTTCCATGAATTCAAGATGACGATGGACACTGTCATCCCAGACAATAACCATCTGGCACCCTCATTCACCAAGTTGAATGCACAGTTTGTGCACCTTAAAGACCTGGGATACCCCATCTCAGATAAGGTCCAGAGCATGATTGCTCTATCCAAGATGCCCAGATATGCTGACATCATCTCGCAAATCATGAATCAGAAGTCCATCACTGCCATCCCTGCTGGCTCTACTGCCGGCACCACTGCCATATCTGAGGTCCCATCTCTCACTGAGCTCGAGGAGATTGTAACTGCCACCTGGCAACAACAGGCAAACCATCACAGGCCTGCTGCACCCCAGGCCAACAAGATTTCTGCTGTCAAGTGGAAAGGGGGAGACCCCAGTTTCCAGCAGCAGCAGAAAGGCCAGGCTGGCTTGTCCTCACCCAAGGATGACAACAAGGAGAAGAGGCGCCATTGTCAAGGACAACGATCCAAAGCTGGTCAGGTGAAACAAGAGCAGCACAAGCAAGTGCGCCATGCTACCACCTCCAACACCACTCCAGCTGCCTCCTTTGCCTTCATGGCTCCTGTCTTGGCCCCCTCTGGGCCATTTACTTTTACATCTCCCATCTCCGATCCACGTGCTTCAGCACATACACAAGGCTCCACTCACTACGGGAGCCCGCCTTCCCTCACACAAAGAACGCTAGCTCTCTGGTGCACTGACTGGGCATTACGCCCACCAGCAAAACCCTTTGCACCCTCGACCCAGTGGCCAACTGCCACATTGATTGGTCTGGAGGCATTCGCTCCAATCCTCGCCCTCTTCAAGAGCGTCTTGAGGAAGTCTCCATTGACGCACAAGATGCGCTCATGGAGATTGAGGAAGATACAGTGTCACTAGGTGAGGATTACCAGGATGACTACCTGGATCAGTTTTTTGTTTTTGATGAGACCATTGCTGAGGAGCCTCTGCTTTCTCCTCCTCAATCCTATCCCTTCTCTTCCATCATTGATGATGCGGATGCACACCCTGCTCTCAACCTTGGACTCTCTCCAGGTGGTCCCTCCTCTCTCACTCCTGATGACCACCTTGGTGCCAGAGTCACCAGCCCGTCTGCCTTCTTGCAACACTTTGTGACTCAAGAAGAAGAAGAAGATCCTGTTGTCAGCTTGTCCTCAGGCACCTTCATGGGCTCCCCAGCTGAATCTTGGAATGAGGATGATCTCAATGAGATCTGTGGCGAGGAATCTTGGTCAGTTTTTCAGTACTCCTCACACCACTCAGATGCTGATGTGTGATTCTCTTCTCCACAGAAAAACATATTATATATGTTGTTGTCTGTAGTAGGTAGTGATTGGACAATACTGCCTACTTTGCCCTCTACATTCTGTGATGACTGTAAGAAAGTCTCTGGTAAAGGCAGAGAACATGAACACCAACATGTTCACCATCGTCCACCTCTGGACATGTGGCTACTCAACTCAGGCACCTCATGTCACTTCACTTATCAAATGAGTGATTTCATCAAATATCATGAGTTTAAGGAACCACGCTTCTCGTTCACTGCGAATGGCAAAGCTCCTATTCTAGCAGAAGGCACGGTCATAATTGACTTTAAAGGTTTACATGTGTGATTATTGCCTGTAATCTATATGCCCTCCACAGACATCAAGCTCATTTCTATGGGCGTCTTACTTCATGATCAATGCCTTACAGTTCAGGTTTCCCCTGGACTATTCGAATTCTATGATAAGTGCTCTAAATGCACTACAGTCTCCTTCCATTCACATGGAGCAGATACAATGTTCTGGATGCATGCTCTTGCTGTCAAATCACATGCAAAGACTACATCTATGGCCTCTGTGGATTACAAACTCCTTCATTGCCACTTAGGACATCCCTCAAAGGATGTTATAAAAGCTGCGCAAAAACACTTAAAGGACTTCCCTGACATCAAGATACCTAAAAAAGAGAAGATTTGTATTGGTTGCCAATTGGGCAAACAACCCAACAGGTCGTTCCCTCATACTGAGCACAGAGCTACTGCGCCATTTGAGCTGATTCATTCAGATCTCAAATCTTTTGAGGTGGAATTGTACCACAAATACAAATATGCCATCATCTATTATGATGACTATACTTCTATGGCATGGGTTCACTGTTTACAGTCGAAAGACCAAGCACTTCGTGTAACCCAATAGTTCTTCTCCTATATTCGCACCCAGTTCAACACCAATATCAAAGGCTTTAAATATGACTCTGGTGGAGAATATACCTCCAAGGCTTTTGAAGAGTACCTTCGTGATAATGGTATTCATATTCATCAATCCACACCTTATGCACACCAACAAAACAGTCGTGCTGAGTGATTAATTCGCACTCTGATGGACAAGGCACAGGCAATGTGTCTTCACACTTGTCTATCCAATTCCTACTGGGAGTTTGCACTCTGTCATGCAACTCACATCTACAACAGGACTCCCATGAATCGTCTCCAATGGAAAACCCCCCATGAATTACTTCAGGGGGAGAAACCATCTGTCTCTCACTTACGGGTTTTCGGATGTGGTGCTTATGTGCACACTCCTGATGAGACACGCAAGGGTAAGCTGCAACCCAAATTGCAGCTAATGGTATGTCTATATCTAGGAGTCGCCACAGAGAATGACGCTAACTATGTCTTCATGTGCCCTAATGGATCTATACACAGATCCACTTATACCATCTTTGATGAAAACCTATCCCAAGGTGTTCCAGTGCTTGCCCTCACAAGCCAGTCAGTCACCCACCTAGGAAACCTCATCAACACACCGATGGTCATTCTGACCACTCTGATGACTCCAACTCCAACAATTCTGAACTGGAACCCACAGTCATCCAGAAGCCTAATCCTGTTCTCAGACCACTCCCTGAACCTCAAAGACAGCCTTCACCTGAACAGACTCCTATACCACCTCCAGCTCCCCAGACTCCTCTCAGGGCTCCTTTCCCACCTCCTATCGCTCCTCCACCCTTGCAATGATCTGAGCAAACTTGAAAAGTTCCCATTCATCCTGGCAACATTTATGGTGACAAATGCCATCCCTTGAAACAAGTAAAGGACATTGAGAAAGACTTGTCCTGGGAACAATTGATCAGAGAGCCCTCTACCTCTCAGACACTGGACACTCCTAAAGTCCCTGGCGGCTTGCCACAATCCCCTACTCCTAGTGAGCAGGATGTTGAACACCTAACCAGTGAAGGGGGAGATGTTTTAGTTTCCTTCTTGTGTCAACAAGCCATCCCTTTTGTGGAATCATCCAATGCTCCCAATTATTGGAAATGGTCCTTCAAGGACATTAATAAATTACCTGCAGAGGAACAGAAACTCTGGCGGAAGGCCTGCAAAACTGAGCTTCAGATGCTCAAAGAACACAAGGTATGGGAAGTTGTTGATCACCCCATTGGCTGCAAGGTCATAAAGAATTGATGGGTTTTTGATGTGAAATCCAATGGCCATAAAAAAGCCCGTCTAGTCACTAAAGGCTTCTCCCAAGTGGAAGGTCTAGACTATGATCAAATATTCTCGCCAGTTGTCAGATTTGAAACTGTGCGATGTATGCTAGCCTTAGCAGCCCTAGGAAAGTGGCATATATCTGGACTTGATGTCCGATCCACTTATCTCTATGGAGTTCTAGAAGAGGAACTCTACATGGAGTTTCCTGAAGGCTTCTTGCCACCTAAACACAAAGGCAACAAAGTACTAAGACTTCTATGTGCAATCTACAGATTAAAGCAAGCCAGTATTACCTGGTGGCGTGCACCAGACAAATCCATGAAGGAACTTGGATTTGAATGGCTTCAAACAGATGCCAGTCTCTTTGTGCACAAGCGAGGAAATGAAATAGTACTCGCTATCATTTATGTTGACAATGCATTATTCTGCAGACCCAGCAAGACTTCTACATGTGATCTATGGATTAAAGCAAGCCAGTATTACCTGGTGGCGTGCACTAGACAAATCCATGAAAGAACTTGGATTTGAACGGCTTTGAACAGATGCCGGTCTATTTGTGTACAAGTGAGGAAATCAGATAGTACTCGCTATAATCTATGTTGATGATGCATTATTTTGCAGACCCAGCAAGAGCCTAGTTGAAAAACTTAAGGCCGCTTTTATGAAAAAGTAGGAATGTTGAGATCTCGGGAAACCACATGAATTCCTCCGAATGAACATATGGCAAGAAGGTCACCACATATGTATTGACCAGTGGAATTATCTTGACAAGGTCCTTGAGCGCTGCAGAATGATCAATGCAAAACCTGCTTGGACTCCTCTGCCTCAGGGATATTACCCAGAGAAGAATGACCTACCGGTGAACCTGGAACTCAGTACTTGTTTTCAAACAGGTTCTCTCTTTATTGCAGAAAACCCAGTCACTGAGAAATAATCCAAACATATCCTCAACAAGTACCACTATGTATGTGATGCAGTGATTACTTTCAAGCAGATTGAATTGTTTTATATCCCTGGAGATGATAATCCAGCAGATATGTTCACCAAGAACCTTGGACATGTCAAGTTCAAGAAATTTTGCCCACAGCTTGGTTTGGAGTTTCATAACCTCACCTTTCCTTCTGGATTGCATGATTGATTCTTTACTTAGGTCTTACAATACTAGGGTATATTAGATCAGGGGGAGTGTTGAATGATAAGAGTAGTATTTACCATACTTATATAATTGTTCACATGTTCACTGTACTTAAGTACAAACTCAGCTCAGCTGAGTTCTAATCACTTCTTGATCCCCAACCACTACGTTCACCATTACCTCGCTTAGTCAGCAGGAAAGTATGCTTTGCATAACTCTAGCCAATACATGTGCTAGTTCAACACCAAGGAGCCAAGGGATTCTTTTTGTGGAAATTAGCAACTTCCTGAGGGGCGGTGTTAATAATGTCACCTGATTCCCATGTCCTGTTGGATTCGTCATAACCTTTTCAATGTACAAGATAAGCTGGCAGCCTTTAAGACAAGATACCACAATGTAGTCAATCTCAAACTGCTCTACTCCTTCCTCGTCAACCTCTATTGCAACTGGGCATAAAACTGATTGTCCTGGAAGGGTTGCCCAATATCATCTTGCTTGACAAGGTTTCTGTCACCCCCCAAAGTTGTGGGAAAGTGCAGCCCCTATCTGACCAGAAATAGCCATTCCAATCAACACATTCGGCCAAGGCCTCTTTGGGATTGGGAAACACTTCTCTTCCCCGAAAGTGTATGTATACTTATTTGTTCTTAGTGCACATGTTCCCAAGCCCAACAATTATAATTGGATATATCTATCTATGGTGTCCTTGTGTCCCAACGCATCTCCTTCCACCATGTCAGTGTTTTTCTGTTCAACTCCTCCAGCCTATCATTCTCTTCGAGCAGCTCAGCCTGGTGTCCTTTTCGAAAAAGGCTGTCATCGAATTCATGTAGCAAATGGATGCTTGAGCATCCTGAGCTATGAGATAATGCAACATAGAGATCAAACAGTGTCAGACCTCCGGTAGGATGTGTAGTGATGTCAACAGCCATAGATGTTATTGTTTGTCCTTGTGCATGGTAATCTGTGAATGCGTAGGCTGCAGTCATTGGAAACTGCCATCAGCAGACAGTATGTGTGATAACTTTATCATCAGGAGACTTGAACTTGACACGAAATGTTTTGCTTGCCAGCTCTACAGGTATTACTGACTCATCCAAGTCTGTCAACTGTGTTGCTCTGGTGCAAGTGAGTTTCACCAGAATACACAAAGGGAGATACTTGAGTTTGACGATGGGTTCAACTCATGAGAGGATGGGTTTGTTTGGGTCAAGCACAATGTTGGTGACTATGCCACGTGCGCTGTTGGTGATATTGAGGTCTGTTTCAACATTTTGTGTGACCATGACCTTCATTCCAAGGCTGACCTCAACCATGTCTGGAAGGTCCTGCTTTCGTTGTTTGCGAGCTGATATATCTCCTGATCCCTGCATAGCCATTGCATAACGCTCAGTCAGTGTTAGAGGTTCACCCTTGATTGTGTCCTCAGCTTCACACTGGAAAATGACACAACCTGTATCGCAGCTATATTGTCTCAATGCAGCTTCATTCCATAAGCGCCGAACAGCATGATGAGGGGTTATCAAGGCTACATCGGTCCATGGGCTAGTGCTGAAGTCTGTTTCGACACACATTGGATTGGTGAGCAAGAGTGTGTGTAACATCTCCACATGGCACTGCTGCACTTGACCAAACCGAAGGTGCTGAAGAAAGTCTCACCATCCTTTGTCGACCACATGTATCTGTTCCTTCAAAATGACGACTGTTGTGCATTCCTCATAGATCATGCATCCTATAATGCTATCTTGATTGCGCTGTGCTGGGTCGGTAGGGAAATACATTGCATCTGTTTCACTGCATGCAACTGGAGGGAAGTGAAAAAAATCTCCACATTTGATGACAGAGATGCCACCGAATGAATGTGGAGATGGTGTCTCGTCTGCAACCATCTTTCCAATAGCTATGTTTCGGGACAGCTTGGCTAGGAAAACCTTGCTAATCATTGATATTTCATCGATGATCAGATACTTGATGAGCTTCCAGAGCGCTTGTAACTTTGCTTTTTTTTCTGTGCTCATTGTTGCCTCGCTACCATCATGGCATGAGATCATCCCAATTGTGTGTGTGGTTTCACCGTCAATCAGGGATGCTGCGATGCCTGTGTATGCTGACTTTAGCAACATATGCTTGACTCCTCTCTGCACGAAGTACTCAGTTACTGTTTGAATGACTTTCGACTTCCCTGTTCTGCCTTTGCCATGGATTATCATTCAAAGTGGAGGGACTTTCTTGCTGGCAAGTGATTTATCAAGGTGCCATGTCATGATATCGTATGCACGGAATTGGTCATAATGCAACATTGACGGATCAACAGGGGGGAGGGAGGCTTTGGAAGTCTCGGATGAGTTCATACATGCATTTACTGCCTGAGGACCGGCAAGTTGACTGACACAGCTGTGGTCATGGTTGTCATTGGTGATGGTTGTATGTGAGATATCACCGCTGAGGTTTTGCTGATTGACATCTCAGCTCATCTGCTGCTTCCACAAGAGAAGATTTTGAATATCTTTCTCATTGGCGTTCCTTACGCCAAGTTCCAGGGGTTGCACTGGCATCCCGGATGTTGTGTCCTCAGTACCAATTGTGTCAGGCAGCAGATCCGGGTGCACCTGGCTTGAGTCTGAATCGCAAAATATTTTGGCAATTTTTGCTGCCTCGACAGCCATCCGACTGTGGAGTTCCTCTCAGAATGGTACCTTTGAGGCAATGAGATAGGCGAGGCCTTCTTCTGATAGTGGTACATCAGCATTTGCTTGATGCTGGTCTTCACTCAGATAGAGATCACCAGACATTGCTTCTGTGAGCTCAGTGGGGTGGGGAATTGATAGTGAATGGGCCAATTGATGCTGAGCAGATGATTGGCAATCATGAAAGTACTGTATACCGCTTATGATGTGCTGAATGCATGGACTGACCATAGCAAGGAATGATTCGAAAGCCAATGACCAGGTCTGGGATGGTAGCTTCAAATCTGTTTCAATATTTCTCCATGGCTTCAAAAGCATGAGCATAGAGGTGCAATAAAAATCATATTCATTGGGATCATCTCGACAGGGGAAATAGCGGCCAATGAAATTTGGGAGGTTGTGGTGATGCAGACCACGGATGATGCGTTGCTTGCTTGTTGCCTTGGGATGCTCTGGGAGGTAAGGAACACACTCATGGCGAGGGCGTCCATGTCATTTTGGGGCATGGGTGAGATCAGAGACTTCATGCTCATTGGCATCTTTATTTTTGGGGTCAAAATCGATTTTGTAGGAGTTGATGAAAAATTCAATGATGTTGCAATTGTTGAGTGCATCTCCACCTAGTCTATAGTCCATTACTTGACACTTCATTGCTACTCTTCCACAGGCATCACAGCTCAAAGTCACTTTGTCGTGCTGGGGATCCGCATCCAAGGGCTTTTATGCGTTAGCCACAAATTTCATACTGTAACAAGCCTCTGCACTTACCACATCACCATCTTTGTTTGTGACTGATTGTCCATCTGTGCCTTCATCACTAGCACAATCTCACTGAAATGCTGGTGCCGAACTACTCCACATTGGTGAGTGGCAATAAGAATCTTCCAGACATCAACCTCACCTCTCATTGGTAGCATTGATATTGGCCTGTTTTTGCAAACTTGGATAGACTTTGAGCAATGCGCTGATGAAAGTTGACCAATAGATGGATGTGTAGTGGTGTGATTGGTACGTATTCCCCCATTCCATCAGATATGACATCACCATTGGAGCAGCTAGCTCCTGCTCATGATTTATTGTATGGACTAGACGAAAGAGTAACAGCCAATGCTGATCCTGCAGACTTTTCAGGTATGAAGTCTGTTGGGTATGGTATGCAAAACCCTTTGCAAGAATTGCAGACATGTTGAAATTCCGGCCTTGCTTCTTCATCTGGTATGCAGTGATATAGAAGGAAGTGTTGATTGTTTCTCGCAAATTCGTAAGAAGTTTTCCATCGTTGTTGCAGTGGACATTGATGGTGAGCAAAGGGACCCATCCATTCATGAGCTCATACAGCCGCTTTGGTCCCCAATGACCATTTTCATGAATGAAGTCATCGGGAGCCTTTTCAAATGGTGCACATTGCTTGCATGTTAATCTGCCCTTCTTGTTGGGGATGAGGCAGCGTCAGACCTCACAAGTATGGTGATTTTTTGATCTTGCAATGCAACGTTCCAGCTCCATTAATTTTTCATCGTAGTCTGGACAATCGGGTTTTGGTGGTCTCAAATATGCCACTTCCACCTCACTGGATATCTCCTTGACTGAAACTGCCGACTCGAGACCAGGCAGGTAAGCATGCAGATTAGCTTTGATAAATGTCTTGATCTGCTGACGAAAATCTTTGTCTTTTAGGTGCTCCTCCATCTCCTCCTGTGATGGACTGTTTTTCATCCAAAGTAGCATATGAAGGTGTAAACTCCCCCTTCCCTGTGATTCTACCACTCCAAAATAGGCTGAAAGGTGACCGAAGACTCCTGGAGGAGAATGAATGCGCTGGTTGCTGACTCTAATCTTAAAAAATGTCTCCAGGATTGTCTTAATAGTGAAATGAAAAAATTTGGCAGCTGCAAATGGACCAAGCGCAATATTCTCTGCTTATTTTTCCTTTGATGGCCCAAGACGAGCATCAAAATTATCAAGATCGATTTGTTGGCTTGCAAAGACCTGGGTGATAGGGTCATGGAGGTCGCATGGATTTATGGTAATCCAGAGACTCGGTGGGTTGAGCATGATGGACGTTGCCCATATCTGACTTCTAAGCTGATAGCATGCTTGATCAGATCCAATAACATGACCACTGGTAGCATGTGTGTGCTGGCAGAGGAGCCAAATAGCAGGATCTGAGATTGGCTGTCCACCTTCTTTGTCATCTTGTGCCTTCTGAAGCTTGTCAAGCGTGATGGTTGAGAGGAGCTGAGCATCCTTTTCAAATGATTTGCATTGCATCTGGAGCCATGCAGATAAAAGAACTTGTTGATGCTGTTGTATGCCAAATGCAACAAAAGGCAATATCTTGTGTCTGCAAAAGCAGCGGTCATGGTATTGAAGCAGCCACTTGACATGTTCCAAAAAGCTGACAGGTGTCTCCTGTATACCCTCTATTCCCCCTTCACCATATGGAAACAAGCAAGGGAATGCTTTCTCGGAAAAATTTGTCCATCCATGGTCTGGCATTGGCTCTGCCTGTTCCCTGGCACCTGGTCATGGTCACCCAAAATCATTGACGGGTTGTTGCCCATGCCATACCGCATAACCACCTTCTTTTCCTTCTTTCCATAGGTTTTCAAGGCCCCACACCATCAGCTCCGTTGAAGTCAGTCTTGACATATCAGTATCAATCACCCCCGAGACTTGAAGCGGGACCACATCAGGATCTGCACGGTAATGTCACTTCTTGTTAGTCATAAAGATTTACTTGTAACTAACCTTCATTTACAACTTCTCTCTGCAGTACAGTGGTGCGAAGGCTCTCTCACTCCCTGTGTACTTCGAGGTCTTCAAGCGATACTATGGATTATGGGTGAGGTGATTGCTTTTTGACATGTTGAAGCACACTCTAACCTTCATTATCGTCTTGAGGGATATACCCATTGCTCTCCTGTTCAACTATTCCAATGTCTTCTGATTGCTGTATGAGAGAAGTGATTTCTCATGGTACGTCATCTTCTGGCAAATCATCGATGCGAGGTACATTGATCTCCACGTCACCATAGTATTTTGGGTTATTCTGTTTGAGCCACTGCAAAGCCTCAAATACAACTTGCTGTCGCACCCGAAATGTCAAATGGATCCAATTTTTTGGAAGTTCACCAAGAGTGATAAATGTCGCAGATATCAATGACGCCAGGATCACTGGTGGGCGGGGCATCAACTTGCCTTCCACCATCGAGGCAATTCCTTCCGCACTAAGCTCATACTGTATGTGCTAACATTTCCTCGCATAGCACGCTGCAGTCCAGAAACATTTCGAGCACCATGAATATGTTTTGGAAAGAGCTTGAAAACATATATGCAGGGATAAAGAAGTGCAATCAAGAGTTGTTCTGGAAATGTCAACACCTTCAACTGCCAGGGTACCGGCCCAACCCAGAGCCAGTTTGCCAGTGAGTACTTTGGTGGCGTATCAGTTGCTTTCTTCAAGTCTTCATGACAAGCATGGCAGATAGTAACAATGGCTTGGTTGCCCTCTGAGTCGGTCTTAACACCAGCGGGCTCAAGTAGTTTTCCGTCAAAGAGCCTGTGGGCAGGGTGGGATTTTGTTGGAATGAGCCAGTTCAAGTTTGGAAGATTGGAGAGGGGAAGCTTGTTGACCTTGTCCTCCAAAACCCTACACCCGTGTGCACAGACGCCACAGATACCCATTTCAATGGCGGTATTTGATGTTGCTTCGTAGAACCGTTTGTAGCAAGTCTTCAATTCCATGCTGGTAGGAGGAATGAGGAACTTTGACAGGTCGTAGGCATCATTGGTGTCACAATCCTGATCCTCTACCATGTCCTCATCAACCTCTTCCAACCTCTGTGCAACACAATGGATACTCTCTCCCCCTTGTCACTTGCATTTCTGATGAGGTTGTCTCTGGTTACTTCCAGCTTGTTCCAGCCGCTTCTCCAGACCCACAAAAAGGAAGAAATCAAGATGTTCTATGGGGGCATCTTTCAAGACATGCTGGATGAGCAAGTCTTTTTCCTTCCATTCTGCTCGGGTGAAGGAAACAACTCCTTTTAGACGGGTGAGGAATGCTCTCATGGGCAACAAAGAGAGAATGCTGAGTTTCTCAGCCCCAGATTTGATGGTGATAGTCATGGCAGGATGTCAATGACCAACAGATGATTGGATTGGGAGGTTAGACCCTGCGGCATGAACTCCTCGCTTCCAGTCCAACCCCTTCGCTTACCTGTCCACCTCCGGAGCTTGCATGACCTGGTGGCCATGTCAGCTGGGCCCCATACCCTTTTTTTTTACTATCTCCTGATTCTTACGACAGATGAACCCTCGGAAAATGTATAAAGAGGCCTCCAGTATGGCCCATTTCCCCCATCACTCTTCCTTGCCTTCTGCTCTCTGCTCGCTCTCTGCTCTTCACTCGCTCTCCATTCTTTTTTACTATGGTTCCACCAACTCATCCTGCCAGCCCTCTCCCGACACAGATGATGACGTTGTGCATGTTGCCCTCATGCATCCTCACAGCACGTCAGAACATGCTCAACACTGGGTTCTACCTTGGTGATGATGGGGTCCTCAACAACGTCTGCTGGGTACATGATGGTTGTGCTGACCGTTTAGCCATCAAGGTGGCCACAGCGAGCAATCCTGCTGATCCAGGTACTTGCGATGCGGGCTCTGCCAGCTACCCCTCGCCACCTCTGGAGGAAAACATTGAGCTCACACCACTCTGTGCAATCATGAGAATTTGTACTCATGACTTTTGGTTGACAGTGGACACAAGCTATCACAAGGGCTCCAAGGTTTGGCGTGAGCTCGTCAATGTCAAATCGTCCTGCACCTTAGAGGCACCTGATCCGCAACCTATCTGCGACGACTTCAAGAAAGTGATGAGTACTATTCATTGCCTCCAAGAGATGGTCTCAACACCTGGCTACCAGCCTGGTAAAGGGTTCATCCTACCAGGAGGGATTAGTGGGCAACACTTGAAAGTTTGCCACACACTATTTGAGGTAAGTTGTTCTCTTCTCTGCACAACAAATCTAAAGTATCTTGCCTAGCCTCTCAGAACAGAAGAGGAAGAGAGTGCCACCAGCACCAACGAGTCTGGTGAGGCAAAGGGATCAGACAGTGCTGCAAACAGTGAGGAAGTGAAAGGTAAGACAACATTGCGCTTCGAGAGTCTACTGAGCATACTTATATGTGTGACAGATGCTACTGCTTTCTCCCTCGAAAATTGGCCCCTTAGAGATGAGGAGGCCCATGATGAGCTGTTGTCCCTTGGGGAAACACACCACATCTTGCCAATCCCTGCCTATAACCTTCAAGGGAAACTCATTAAGCCTGATGCATACAGATGGACTCTTGAGGAGGCATTGGTTGAGATTTATTTCAACATGACGCATTGGTCTATTGCAGGAAAGAAGGATGATGTAGGCAGTGATGTCTTCACTGCTGACATACAGATGATTTGTGTTATTGCACTGCCATGCTCTACTGTAGGGGGGACTCTGAGGAAGTGTAAAATTAGTCTTTTTGTTGACCCAGCAGCATCTCCTAACAAGAAGCGCCGCACCTCCTAGATCTTTTCTCCCAGGCATGTTAGATCAATACCCACATTCTTTTGTCATGAGTCATTGTAATCATTCACACTCTTTAATATACCTTAATAGTCTACTTTACAAGGTTGATAGCTTGTCTCTCGTTACCCATGAAATTTCATACATCTATTTTTGGACATTCAGCAATGCAACCGACAAGCAAGGTTTCTGCTGGCATCAGCCGGCACTTCCCGAGTGGTTTAACGCATGCAATATTGATGGTAGGATGGATTCAGATAGAGTTTGGCAATTTAAGTTTAATGGTGTTAGGAAGGACTTCGAGGATTTCATATGGACCAATCCATTTTTGAGTCAACTTCTTTGCTGTATATGGGAGCTTCAAATGTTTAGCTGAGAGCCAAACTTGTTGTCCTTTTTGTACTTCAGAGCATCAGATCTTTTATTTTCTGACTGCTTCTTCATTCTTTCTCATGCTTCCTCCAATGCATCTTCTACTTCTTTATGGGATTTTTCCATCTCCATGCCAAATTCTTTTCCCATGCATTTAGCTTTTCCTTCAAAGCCCATGTGAGGGGTGTAGTTATGTGTGATGTTAAAGGGAATGGTGCCTGTGGCAGTGGTAAGAGAACTGTTGTGATGGAATTGAGCAACTTTGAGCCAGTTGGCCCATTCAGTCTGTCGCTTAGCTATGTAAGAGTGGAGATATTGTTCAAGTTCTCTATCAATGCACTTTGTTTGTCCATCAGTTTGTAGGTGATAGATGGTGGAGATTTTCTGAGAAATAGAGAGAAGATTACATAATTTGGAAGTAAAGTCCGAAACAAACTGGGGACCTCAATTGGAAATGATTGTGGAAGGAAGTCCATGGATACACCAAATATTGTCTCTGAAGATAATGGCTAAGTCTTTTGAAGAGATTGTATCATAAGTGGGAATAAAAACTACTTCTTTTGAGAAATGATCAACGATAATGCAAATAGCAGTGTAACCGTGGGAGTCGGGTAAACCCGTAATGAAGTCAACAGATAAGTCCTTCCAGGGTTGCTTCAAAGTGGATAAAGGAAGAAGTTTGCCTGCCAGTGCCTTTGACTTTCCCTTTGTTTGGGCGCACACTTGACAGCTATCTACATAATTTTTAATGTCTTTGGTGACTCCAGGCCACGAAAAATGACATGTAAGAAGATGAGAGATACAAGCTTGTCTGGAATGTCTGCCAATGGGGGAGTCATGGCAAATAGTGAGAAGTTCTGTACATAAGGGTTCAGGAAAGAAAACTTTGTTTTTGTTATTTTTGAAAATATTGTTATTGTAATCGTAAGAATATTTGTTAAAGGATTCCTCTCATATTTTTTCTGATTCTTTTATAATTTTTTTGTAGAAGGAAGAGGAAAGTTTCACATTGTTAATAAATAAAGAAGGTGGAAGGATGGTGACATTCTGGTTGTGATCCTGAATGGCATCACCATGGTCCAGTCTTTGGGATAGGGCATCTGCACAACCATTCAATGTGTGTGGCTCTGTGGTGCAGTAAGGCATGAGCGTAGCCACAGAGCTTAGTCTTCGGACGAGCATAGGTACATAAGTGGCACGCACACTTTTCTTTCTCTCGCGCCTTCACCACCCTGCTCATCTGGCGACGCACTCCCCTCACCTCTTGTCGTCGCACGTCAACACATCCGTCACTCATTCCATCCAACTCGCCACACACTTGCTAGGCCTCCCTTCATCACCCAACCACCATGGCTGACCCCACAAATGAGGAGCACCCAAACTATTGAATATCTAAGTACTCAGTGGTTGGGAAACCAGCTGAGCTTACCTATTGAATATCTAAGTACTGTAGGTAGTCAGTACTAATAATAGGTAGCTCTAATGTTAGTGTACTCACCTCAGTGG
>JBBPQN010000415.1:0-16445 GCA_038092575.1 Boletus subluridellus
GTGTATATGCTGTACATGCTTACATGCCTCATAGCCTAATTTCATCTCGGACCTAAAGGACCACTTGCTATCAAGACTACTCCACCTGGACTTCCATGGCAATGAGCGGTTGTTTACCCCGGAGCAGTGCAATGAACTGCATCTCCTGAACCCTGACCGAATCATGGAATCAAAAACCCTTCACATCAACTACACAAGTTACGATATTTGCAGGGCCCATGATTACCTGCAGACAGATCACCAATCTTTCCTCGTGACTCTGTCGAGGGAAGAAGATCCTGAGTCTCACCCTTTTTGGTATTGTCAGTTGCTCAAGGTGTTCCATGTTGAGGTTTACTTCTGTCCCGGTGGTGTTAGCAGTTTAAAGGAGACGATGGAGGTCCTCTGGGTCCATTGGCTAGGGATTGATCCAGACTACAAGTGGGGCTTCAGGCAGTGCACACTTCCAAAGATTGGGTTCATGCCTGAAGATGGAGATAGCCCTGCTTTTGGATTTTTGGAACCCTCTTTAGTGATTCGTGGGTGTCATCTCATTCCAGCATTTGTTGATGGTCGTACCAATCAACTCTTGCAAGCCAGCACATCAGTGGCGAGACAACCTGACGAAACCGATGATTGGGCAAGATACTATGTCAACATGTGAGTTTTAGTTCACTCGTTGTATTAACACCACATATGCTAACACAATCAGTTTTGCTGACCAAGACATGTTTGCGCAGTATGCAGCAATTGATGTGGGTCATGAAGCAGTGCACTTAAGAGGACATGCATATGGACTGCTTGATGACCACTTGGCGGCCGACAATGAAGAAGATGGCATCGATGAGTTCGAAGATCCTTCTTTGAGTCATGTGTGTCAAAATGACAGGGATGTTGAGGAAGAGGGGGATGCCGAGGGGGACAAGGGAGATGAGGACAGCAACAGCAGTATGAGTGATGGCTCTGTGGACAGCAGCTTTGAAACATCTTTCTAGTACGACCTGCTTGGACTAGCCATCTACTTTACATGGTGTGCTTGTCATGAACTATATCGGTACATTTGAATCATTGCCTATGCACTCCCAGAAGAATGTCAACCATTACGGAGGGTTTATAAGTCCTTGGGATAAATCCAACATATGGTGCAACCTTGGAAAGCACTGATAACCAAGGGAGAGATGTTGCTACTAACTACCACAACGAGAATAGTGTACAAGAATAGTGTACAAGGCTGGCCAGTTTGTATGTTACATGCTAATAGTATCAATAATCCTCTGCCTGACATTAATTGCTCAGCATTTGGCGAACATGTGATAATCCCTTATATGGCCTTCTGCCAGTTCACATTGTTGTGTGATGTTGATCACATTTGCAATATCACGCAGGGGAAAATCACGCTAGGGTGGCGGTCCTGATGAAACAGTGACCGCAAAAAAACGCAAAAGAGCTCCAAGAAGGACTCGGATGGCGCAGACACTACTCCCGCAGCCATTGAGGTAAAAGACTCGACCACTCCGAGGAAGCCGTCGAGTGGAAAGAAGCGCAAGAGGGAAGAAAAGGATGGTATTGAAAATGTCAGTGATGCGTCAGTACCAAAGGATGGGAAGGAGAAGAAGAAGCGGAAACACAAAAAGGAGGGATTGGAGAGTGCTAAGGATATCTGACACAGCGACCTGTATACCCTACGCTATCTAGGACGGTGCTCTAGAGGCACAGGATAACCATCCAATGCTCAGTCGGGAGGTTGAACTGTTGCAGTAAAATTCTGAAGGAGTAAAGAGCTGTAGGATGCCCGAAATAAGATGGGAATTGCACTGGAATATGGGTGTATTGTCAGCCCGAAATTACACACTCCAGACTCGCTTGGAACAGAAGGCTACGAGCATTCCGGATCACGTCGAGGGAGCACGAGTGACGAGACTCGGAGGACCCATCAGGGCCGCTTATGAGATTGCCACGTGGTTTCCTGATTAGGAGAGATCGATTGGTGTAGGGTGTGATTGTGGCGACGTTTCAAGAGTTGAACTCATCCCCTTCTCTATCAGCCCTCTCTACACGCGATATGCACGCAATCCAGGCAAGTTCTTTTCTCCATCTCTGCTAAATTCTACTCACCACTGCTTCAGCAACAATATTGGGCCGTGCGCGACTACCTCAGCCCCGTTCGTTGCCCCGTATCTCCACATCTATACCACCAACTGACCATATCTCACAGGTACTCAAGGAAAGCAAGTTCAAGGAACACGGTAGGATAACACCAGGTGTGTCTCTTTTTCTCACTCGCACGCCCTTCCTTATCGCAACCAGAGGAGTTCGTCGCTGCAGGCGATTTCCTTTCTTACAAGTTCCCTGTCTGGACATGGTAAGTCCCTTGCCGCCCTCTCTCTCCCCGATCCTTTGGCAGGATACCCTGATGAACTGAACGCGCGATCAGGGAACGCGGCGACGCGTCCAAAGCCCGTGATTACCTCCCCGCCGACAAGCAATACCTCATCACCCACGGTGTACCCTGCCTCAGACGAGCCACCTCACTCGCTTACACCGACGCTGACGAAGACGCAGAACGCCTGCTTAACTTTGGGGACGCGTCCGGTGGCGCCGCGGACGAGTGGGTCGAGACACACGCCGGGCGCAAAGCAACAGTCGATTCCGCGGCGAATCCGGGGGAGATCGATGATATCCCGGATTTAGATGGGGAGGGAGATCAGGACCTTGCGAGTGCGATAGGGAACGTGTCGATTGGTTCAACGACGGGTGCGACGGTCAGTGAAACGCCTGATCTAGATGACATCCCAGATATGGAAGAGGAGGATTTGGAAGAGGGCGAGGACGAGGCGACTGCGGCACCCAAGACAGTTGCAGTTGCATCGGGAGATGTCATCGACGCGAGGCAAGTATCACTTTAACTTTGCATCGTGTGACCTCCTCTTCCCCACCATATCCCCGTCCTGACGTCCCTCTCAGCCAGATCGAGGTTGCAAAAGGCAATCTGCTGCAAGTACGAACATACGATGTGATGATCACATACGACAAGTACTACCAGACCCCGCGAATCTGGTTGATCGGCTACGATGAGGTACATCACACCATTCCCGGTCGTCTCGGAAGAAGCCGTTGGCTGACGTTTATGTGGCATCGTAGAATCGCACTCCTCTCACGCCGTCTCAGATCTTCCAGGACGTCTCAGCCGATCACGCGCTCAAGACAGTAACCATCGAGGCATTCCCACACTCCGCCACCCTCCAAGCAGCCTCAGTCCACCCATGCAAACACGCGAGCGTGATGAAGAAAGTCATTGAGCGAATGAACGCAGGAGTCGTCGAGGAACAACTCGCGGCACGCAAGAAGGATGGAAAGGAGAGCAAGGAAGGCAAGAAGAAGTGGGGATTTGGACGCAAGTCAAACAAGGACGACAAGGGCGCTGGTGCGGTGGGTGAGGACGACGAAATCGAAGGAATGCGTGTGGATTTTTATCTCGTCGTCTTCCTCAAGTTTATCGCGTCGATCGTGCCGACCATCGAGGTCGATTCGACGACAGCGTTTTGAATCGGGACTATGAACGGTTTCCATTGTGCATACCCTTACCCCTACCAGTTTTTCTTTCAACTTAGCGTTGCCCCTTCTCCGTCTGGATCGAACGAGGTGTGGTGCATACATCATTCGCTTCTGTGTTGTGTGTACCATAGAGTGTAGAGTCGGATGTACCCTTATCTTCCTGCTTAAATTTACGAGGTTAGTTTTGTTGTTTGTCGCCTAGAGTATTATCGTTTAGTATAATACGAGTTCGCTAGCAAGAGCACCACCGTCGTCGGAGATATGATGTCGAAGGAAGGAACAAAAAGATTGATCTGATCCTGGCTCGAACAGGAGACCTTCTGTGTGTTAGACAGATGCGATAACCAACTACGCCATCAGACCTTGCTGGACTGACTTCGGACTCACAAGTGTATTAAGTTCGTTTTGAAGGTAATGAAAAGCGAACCTCGCTATACTCATCTTACATCTTGGCTCGAGCGATAGAAACTAACTTCACACTTCCCCAATCCGCTTGATCACTTTCCCCCTTACTACGATCCTTTGATTCCTCTCCCAAAATTCCCGTAGATGCTCCGCCAGCTCCATGGGGTCATCCTGTACCATTTCACAGTCAGCGTCACCGCGTTTGTCTGTGCCTACGCCATCTACGTCACGCCCAGGAGGCCACACTCACCTCATGCACGAGATGTCCTACATATGCCCCACCCCTGCCGGTCATCACCTTGAGCTGAAACTTGCCTTGCATATGCCCAATCTCGAGCGTCTTGTCGAGGCGTTCGCGACCGGCCAGGATCAAAAGCCTCCCCGTGCGGACAGATAAAAAGAGTGTCGATAGGGAATCGAACCATGCTGCATACGTCGCGTGTGTACATCAGTCGAGCACGAAAAGCAGTCAGAGAATTGCAACATTTTGCAAGCAGGTGAAACGTACAGTGCCAATATGGTGCCGTCGATTTAAGGGGAGTGCGCCATCGGAAGGCGTAGCCTTTATTCGCCCGCGTGAGAGGTGTGAGAGTGGACTCCTGCGGGATGAGGATCGAGGGAACGGATATTCGCGCCGAGGCAGGGTTGTTGATCGCATGCGTGGTCAAGCTGACTCGGGGTGTGTGTTTAACGCGATCACGGACATTTGGGGCGGGGTGGGAATTCAGTCTTAAAGACACTCACTGCCATTCGATAGCCTCTTCTTCGCTATGAAAGCCCTCTGGACGGGTCTCCAAAAGTGCGTGCATATGTGGTAGCGCATCGATCGCGGTGCCTTGCAGTGGTGTTGATGAACGAGATAGACGAAAAGTAGCACAAATGTTCTACCCACCTTCAACCACATCCAGGACAGAAACACCAGACACGGCATATCCGAGATCTTGGAGTTTTGGACAGGCGCGAACGACAACCGAACCGCCCATACTATGTCCCACGAGCTATGGAGAACAAGAGCATGTGAACACGTCTGTAAAGGAGTGATAGAGGATCAGAAGCGGATCACCATAAGCACGGGGGCAGTGTCCACGTCCTTGAACATTGTCTGTACAATTGCAACCAGATCATCCACCAAAACGTCCATCGATAGATTTTCATCTGGCTGACCCTCCATCGGGACGGTCTTTCCTGTAGTGTATGCAATTTTAATTCAAGTGAAAAAGGTAGAACGGGGTGCCCACCATGCCTCCGTGCATCAAACGCCAACACCCCTACATCCTTCCCAATTAGTTCGTCTAGCTCCTTGGCAAGACATGCAAAGCTCAACGCCGAGTACCCAGCACCATGATGCATGATCATGACGCCACTTCCTCGCAAAGGGGTATGATACGCACGGACGACGAGTCCGCGCGTCGGGAGCTCGACCTGCAGAGCCTGGGCAAAGTACTGGCCATATGCATCTGGACGAATCGGTGCGTGCTCCGGATTGGGTATTCTCGTCGCACGAGCGGCAGATACACTTGCACAGTGAGAGGTTAATCGGCGTATGGTCAGATGGTCACGCGTGGGGCTTACGAGGGTGGTGGCCCCATCTTCCCCGGAGAGGGCAGCGAGCCAAGCGAATCTGCGATTTCGTCTGTCTCATCGTAATCTTCATTTCCGTCTGACGGTAGTTGCCCTGGTAACTTAGCTATCCGCGCACTGATGGCGGAACGATACAGCGAGGACATGGTTGTTAGAGTGCAAGGTAGCCAAATGAGCACTCCTACATTAAACCGATCTTGGTCACGTGATCCGTGTATAGGGGTAGATTGCCAGTTCTGGGGAAGGCCGAGCGGAGTGTGAACTGTAGTTGCGTGCGGCTGTCGGACTCCCAATATTGGTTGGCCATGCACCCCTTGCTACGACAATTCTACCCCAAGCATGACTGGCTGCGACGTTTGTGTGACGAATCAAGATGACTGCCGAAGTTATTGTACGGGGTAGTGATACGAAATCAGAGGGGAAAGTAGAATAGGTTGCAGTGTCGGTGGAGGGTATGCAGTGCAAAGATTGGATTGCAAACGTAGCTACTGACTCTGAACTATGGCGGGATGTATCATGTAAGGGTCCATGATAGCACTTAAATCAAGATTACTGTACTTCGATTGTACGGATGTTGTCTGTGAAGTCGGTCAACGATACCTCTTCGTGAACTTGAACGATAATTAAACTGTCTGCAGCAACTCGCCTATACTCATTGAACGAGAGCAGCTCGAACAAGAGCGCCCCAAATGGTTGTTTGAGACAAGCGATAAACCGGAGCGCTCGTGTTGTTCCGTCAAGCATATCCGCACCATGCAAGAACTCTTGCCCGAGCAATGGGCGGATCCATGGATGAACCAGACAGAGATTCTTCATTCCAGTTAAGTTGTCCGCCGTTTTGATCTCTATATCGCCAAACGTGGGTGTCGTCGCATGATATACATGGAGGTTTGTCACAGGATCCGGTTCTGAGGTGTGGACGAACCCGGTGAGCCGAAAAACAAAGGCGGGAAGCCGTAGTCGACCAGCAGCGATGGATGGTGAGGGGAGTTCGTTGAGGTGATTATGCATTGTCACAGCCGGGGAGGGGTCGGGTAAAGATGAACGCAGTGCCATTACCATGCTGTCCATCCTAACTACATCGATGGGTTGTGGGATGTGTGGCGGCACAAGTTGGTTGTAGACCGTGAGGTCAACGGGTAGGCAGCTATTATAGCCTCCCGAGCGCCCAGTCCAAGCGAGAATTGTGACGTCTCCCGAACCTGTCAGAATGTGTTCCAGGAGGCGACCGACTGCACGAGCGCCCTCGCCATATATGACTGGAATGGAAACATTGAAGACGCCAAGCAACGAGTATGCAATGTCTTCCACGAGCGTCGTTTGACGCATGGAAGCCAAATAGAGCTTCTCGCGCACCCTCTCCAAACCTGGTTGAAGGACTGCCAACTCCTGCGCAGAAACTCCTGTCGCCTGCTGCATCTCCGAAATGATGGCAGGCGACTCTTTGTGGTTGAGCAAAGTCAAACCGAGGTACGGCTTCCAGTCCTCAGTGTAGAACTGGATGGTTTCGGCAGCAACGTATTCTTGGTATGTCCATGCTCGAGTGTTCCAGATGCTCCTCTGCAAACCACCGGGGAGTCGAAGCTCTGACGAGACGCCACGAAGGTACACGACCGTGAGGGACGAGCCGCGATACCATGTGAACATTGCGATCAACGACTCTTGCAATACCACATTGTTGACCTTATCAACACAGCACGTGTCGCTCCACGCCCACCGGAAGCCAAGAGAACCCACAAGGGAGCAGAATTTCTGTAGCTTGATGTTCACAAGGGATGATTCTAGCTCGTAGACCGTGATATGCTCGACTGTCTGGAGGAGGGGTTCGTCATCCTCGTACTTGTGTGAGAGCATCACGTATCGGTAGAACTCCTTCACCACTGTCAAAATGCGTGCATGATCTAGCCCTGTCGTCATTGATGACACAAGCTCGTGGTAGTCTGGGAGTGCCTCGAATGCTCCTGCTTGCTGTCTCTTGTCATACAGATGACCAGTGGTAGTGTCGATAAGTACCCGCGGCATGTGGCAAATGGTCTGATTGATAATGCGTCGAATTGTAGGTGTGGCATCGACATACTGGCAGCAAAGCTCTATCATCGATGTCAATCAACATGTGGGGGCCTGAGTAATATTGAAGAAATGACTCACCCCGAATGTGTTCGTAGGGAGACTCCTCTAGTTTTGCGAGCATCGTACGAAATGCTTTAACAACTTCCGCATGACGTTTCGCGCCATGTAATGCCGCATGCCTCATCTCGTAACCTCGATGACATGATGCATCGAGTTGAATGACCTGCGTGCCCTGTTATCACCACTATCTGAAACACTGTGAGACACAAAGTATACCTCGTCGGCGTCACCTAGCGCCTCCTCCCATGAGTTCATCGACACTCGTGCTTTGCTCCGCTTGATGAGGATATCCACGCGATTCACGGGGTCGAGCGACAGTATGGTCGAGAAGTGTTCAATGGCTTCGCTGTGCCCCCGAGACCCCATTGCGTTGTCGCCGGATTTCTCTAGCCTCTCTACGCATCGCTGCCGAAAACCTGTGTAAAACGATCAGATGGGCATTGAAGGCATTGCTCACACAATCACCCACCGAATTCCCACTGCAGTTGCTCATCGTCTCCTGGCTCACTCTGCATCTGTTGGAAACACTCGATTGCCTCCGTGACGCGACCTTCCCCTTCGGAAACGTCGCAGATCGCCCGGTAGACCACAAGCTTTGGAAGCTTGAACTGATCCGAAAAGACTGTCAACATCCGGTTTCAGATTATCGCGTGAGGTATACCTCGGCGGCGGCACCCAGTGCTTCACTCGCTGAGCCGCGAATCAACATCATGCTCGCCCACTTGGCTAGTACAGCGTTCGGGGTCTGGGGACCGAGGGACAACGCAATAGAGTAGGCTGCAAGTGCTTCATCATGCTCCTCGGTACTCGATGCCTCATCTCCAATTACTTCCAGCGTCGATACGCATCGGTCCGTAAAATCTGATGGTAGGATTGAATTCTCTCTTCTGATATACGACACAGAAACTTACCGACAAGCCAGTCCATAATTAACCTGTTAGCTCTTACGTCCTCGCTCACGGTATTCGTGAACTCGAGAAGAGATATTCCAGTATCAATTATGCGACCTTCGGTATACAGGGATTCACATTGATGTTTCTGCTCGTGCGCACGGAGGAGCTGGCCGAGACTATCAGCTTTGTGTCGGGATTCGGCGAGTTCGGTTCGAAGTTCCTGGACAGTTTCTTGGAGATGCACGATTTCGTCGTCTAATGAATGAGGATGTCAATGAGATGTGAGTCAGAGTGGCGATAGACGCACTCAAGCCTTCCTCCTGTTCAAGAAGATTGGCATAGAGGGAGTCGATAGTTCCGTTGAGCTCTTGGACCTTCCACTCAAGATTCGCTATTTTTTCGCCTAAGGGACATTGGTGTCATCAATCCGGTATCAGGGTGCCAATGAACGTACTTGGGCTTTCATCCGGTACCATAGGAGACGGTTCACGAGTCTCCTCGATATCAGTGTTTTTAACACCCGGGGGCCGGATTTCCTGCTTATGGGGTATCTGTTGCAGTAAACAAGGTGGATTGCGATTAGGGAGCCGGCCCACGTGGCGAGCCTTGATGCAGTGCACTTACTGGGCGTGGGGGAAGAACATCACAGAGACTGTGTACACTAATTGTCTTGCCTCCTCCAGTCGCAAGGCCATGCCTTGGTGAGATCGTCATGGACTGCACGAAACGACCGTCCTGGATGATTTCTCCAATCTGTTGGTGTGTAGTAGCGTGCCATAATGAAACCGACGAGTTAGCGGAGGCCGCGATTAATGTGCCATCGCTTGCCAGGGTGATGCATGTGGGACGGTCGCTGCTGTGGATGGGCCATTGAGAATGCGTCGTCCCGGTGGACACGTCGAGACTGTTGATGTTTCCGTCCTGAGATAACACAAAGAGTTCCTCGCTATTGCTGGCCCAGACTAGGGATTGGTTCAACGACGAGTTGACTTTGATTGGGACATCGAAGATGAGGTGGCCGTTCTGACTGTCGTATATGCGGATGGAATCGTGGTCCAACGTAGCAGTGGCGATGAAGGCTCCGTTGGACCCTGAGAACTTGACTGCGACCACGGCGGCGTCATGTTGCAAGAGGGGGAGTAGCTGTTGGCTAGTTGAGAGTGTCCAGACGCAAGCAGTCGAGTCATACGATCCGGTCGCAATTCTCTCCCCGTCCGGAGAGATGTCCACCGCACGCACCCAATCTGAATCGCCAGCGCGTAGTCTGAACTCGATCAGCTTTTCGTGGTTCTCCGCATTCCACACCGTCACGAAGCCACTCATCGTTCCACTCACGATCCACTTCCCATCTCTTGACACCGCGATGCTGCCAATAGCACTCCCCGCATTCATTGGTGTCCCTTCCTCCTTGCCATCCTCCACTCGCCAACATCGAATCTTCCCTTCCTTGCCACCGCTCACAATGTGATCATCGAGGAACGCAACCGACCATATGTCATCTCGGTCAATTGCAATCGCTCTTGGCAGCACTTGCTGTGTCAATGAACCTTGGGTCCTGTCAGCTTCGCAATCCCGAAGAATGTTTCGCCCAGGTACTCACCCCTTGACCACCGTCTTATTCTCGAAAACATACGTGGCCAGATATCAGAGCGATAGAAAGAAACTTGGATGCGTGGTCGTCACTTGCTGTACTGCTGTACACCATTGGCATTAATATACCGATCTTGGTCACGTGATCCGTGTACAAAAGGGATGAGAATCGGAGCGTGAAAAGCATATTGGTCGGCCCAGGTGGTTCAGATGCACCCCTTACTACGACAATTCTACTCCAAGCATGACTGGCTGCGACATGTGTGTGGCGGATGAATCGATGACTGCCGAAGTTATTGTACAGGATAGTGATACGAAATCAGAGATCGGAAGGGGAGAGTAGAATAGGTTGCAGTGTCATTTTATTATGGTCGAGGAGTATATGCAGTGCAAAGATTGAATACAAACGTAACTACTGTACTGATAAACTATGGCGGGATGTATCATTTAAGCGTCCATGGCACTAAAATTAAGATTACTGTACTTCGATTATACGGATGTTGTCTGTGAAGTCGGTCAACGATACCTCTTCGCGAACTTGAACGATAATTAAACTGTCTGTAGCAACTCGCCTATACTCTATGAACGACAGCGGCTCGAACAAGAGCGCCCCAAATGGTTGTTTGAGACAAGCGATGAATCGGAGCGCTCGTGTGATTCCGTCAAGCGTATCCGCACCATGCAAGAACTCTTGCCCGAGCAATGGGCGGATCCATGGATGAACCAGACAGAGATTCATCATCCCAGTTAAGTTGTCCGCTGTTTTGATCTCTATATCGCCAAACGTGGGTGTTGTCGCATGATATACATGGAGGTTCGTCACGGGATCCGGTTCTGAGGTATGGACGAATTCGGTGAGCCGAAAAACAAAGGCGGGAAGCCGCAGTCGACTAGCAGCAAGAGAAGGTGAGGGAAGTTCGTTGAGGCGATTATGCATTGTCACAGCCAGGGAGGGGTCGGGAAAGGATGAACGCAGTGCCATTACCATGCTGTCCATCTTAACCACATCGATAGGTTGTGGGATGTGTGGCGGCACCAGTTGATGGTAGACCATGAGGTCGACGGGTAGGCAGCTATTATAGCTTCCCGAGCGCCCGGTCCAAGCGAGAATTGTGACGTCTCCCGAACCTGTCAGAATGTGTTCCAGGAGGCGACCGACTGCCCGATCGCCCTCCCCATATATCACTGGAATGGCAACATTGAAGACGCCAAGCAACGAGTATGCGATGTCTTCCACGAGCGTCGTTTGACGCGTGGAAGCCAGATGGAGCTTCTCACGCACCCTCTCCAGGCCTGGTCGCAGGACTGCTGGTTCCTGTGTAAAACCCCCCACAGCCTGTTGCATCTCGGAAATTATAGCAGGCGACTCTTTGTGGTTGAACATATCCAAGCCAAGGTACGGCTTCCAGTCTTCTGTATAGAACTGGACAGTCTTGGCGGCAACATATTCTTGGTACGTCCATGCGCGAGTGTTCCAAATACTTTTCTTGAGGTCGCCATACTTCTGGGACTGCGAGGAGACACCTCGGAGGTAGACAATCGTGAGGGACGAGCCACGATACCACGTGAACATGGCGACCAATGACTCTTGTAACACCACACTATCCTTTCGATCAATGCAGCATGTGTCAGACCACACCCACTGGAATCCAAGAGCACGGGCAAGCACGCAAAACCTCTGGAGCTTGATGTTTGGGGTGGATGACTCTAGTTCGTAGATTGAGATTTTCTCGACCCTCTGAAACAGAGGTTCACCATTCTCCCACCTGTGGGAGAACATCACGTATCGGTAGTATTCTTTCACCTCTCTCCAAATACGTGCATGATCGAGCCGATTCGTCATTGAAGACCGCATCTCGTCGTAGATCGGGAGCTTTTCAAAAGCTTCTGCTTGCTGTGTTTTGTCATAGAGACGACCAGTTGCGGTAGCGATGAGCACGCGCGGCATGGGACGAATAGTCTGGTCGATCGCACTCCGAATTGCCGTTGTGGCATCGAAATACTGACGACGAAGTTCTATGATCGAAACAAGATCAACACATGTTCTGCGCGATACGGACGAAATGGCCCACCACGAATATGCGGATCGAGTGATTGCTCGAGCTTTGAGAGCATCATCTTGAATGCCCCGAATGCTTCGCTGTGACGTCCCATGCCCTGTAACGCAGCATGCTTCATCTCGTACCCCTTATAGGATGATGGATCAAGCTCGATAACCTAAATAGAATGGATTACTGAAGTCCGTGTTTTGCGACACAAGATGCAATGCATACCTTGTCAGCATCAATCAATGCCTTCTTCCACGAGCCCGAGAGCGATCGCGCTTTGCTTCGCTTCAGAAGAATATCACTCTGATTCGACGGATCAAGCGTCAATGCGTCAGAGTAGTGTTGGATAGCTGTGCCGTAGTTCCTAGAGTCCATCGCGGTGTCGCCGAGATTCTCCAACTTCTCAATACATCGACCTCGAAAATCTGGGGGAGACGTTTGATCAGCACCGACTACATTCCCATTGCAACCACCTACCGAGTTCCCATTCGGCGCTCGTGTCCTGTAGTTGCTCGTCCCGCATTTGTCGGAAACACTCGATTGCCTCCGCAACGCGATTGTCTCCTTCAAGAACGTCGCAGATCACCTGATAGACGATAATCCTCGGAAGCTTGAACTGAACCAAAATTTGTTTTAGGACCTGCTTCAGATTACCGTGTAGAGCATACCTTGGCAGAAGCACCTAATGCTTCGTTCGCTGTGCCACGAATCAACATCGTGCTCGCCCACTTGAGTAGTAAAGTGTTTTGAGTGGAATGGGCGAGGGATAAAGCGGTAGAGTAGGTTGCAATTGCTTCGTCATGTTTCTCTGAGCTCAATACCTCATCGCCAATGATTTCCAGCTTCGTTACGCAACGATGCGTAAACTCTGATGGCAGGAATTAAATACTCCGTTCTAATGCGCAACGCAGAAACCCACCGAGAAGCCAGTGCATTATTGACTCGTTGGCCCTGGCCTCCTCGCTTACGGTATTCATGAGACGGAGAAGAGAGGCTGCAGCATCGATTATACGGCCGCTGGCATACAGGGCTTCGCATTGATGTCTCTGCTCGTGCGCACAAATGATCTGCTTGAGGTTATCGGCTATCCGTCTGGAGTCGACAAGCTGTGAGCGGAGTTTCTGGACGGTTCCTGAGAGATACGTGATTTTGTTGCCTAGTGGTCGTGAATGTCAGTGAAACGCGAGTTAGGGTGGAGGTGGACACACTCGAGTCTTCCTCCTGTGCGCGGAGATCGGCATGGAGGGAGTCGATAGTTTCGTCGAGCTTATCCTTCGAGCGTTGAGATGTAGCGAGTTCGTAACTGAGTTCTTGGACCATTTTCTCGAGATTCTCTATTTTTTCGCCTAACAGACATTGGCGTCATCGAACTGGTATCAGGGTGCCAATGAACGTACTTGGGCTTTGATCCGGTACTATACGGGATGATTCACGGGTCTCCTCGAGAACAGTGTTTCCAACGCTTGTGGGCCGGATTTCCTGTTCATGGGGTATCTGCTGCAGTAAACAAAGCGGATTGCGATTAGGGGGCCATCCCACGCGTCGAGCTTTTGATGCACTTACATCGTCGCCGCAGGGTGAGAGAGGAACATCACAGAGGCTGTGTACCCTGATTGTCTTTCCTCCTGCAGTCGCAAGGCCGTGCTTTGGTGAGATCGTCATGGACTGCACGAAATGACCGTCCTGGATGATTTCTCCAATTTGTTGGCGTGTGGTCGCGTGCCAGAATGAAACCGACGAATCAGCGGAGACTGCGATGGATGTGCCATCGCTTGCCAGGGTGATGCATGTGGGACGGTCGCTGCTGTGGATGGGCCATTGAGAACGCGTCGTCCGGGTGGACACATCGAGATTGTTGATTTTTCCGTCGTGAGATAACGCAAAGAGTTCCTCCCTATCGCTGGCCCAGGCTAGGGATTGGTTCAACGACGAGTTGACTTTGATTGGGACATCGAAGATGAGGTGGCCGTTCTGACTGTCGTAGATGCGGATGGAATAGTGGTCCAACGTAGCAGTGGCGATGAAGGCTCCGTTAGACCCTGAGAACTTGACTGCGACCACGGCGGCGTCGTGTTGCAAGGGGCGGAACAGAGGTCGGCTGGGAGACGAGAGTGTCCGGACGCAAGCAGTCGAGTCATACGATCCGGTCGCAATTCTCTCCCCATCTGGAGAGACGTCCACCGCACGCACCCAATCGCCAGTGTGTAGTCTGAATTCGGTCAGCTTTTTGTGGTCCCCCGCATTCCACACCGTCACGAAGCCACTCATCGTCCCACTCACGATCCACTTCCCATCTCTTGACACCGCGATGCTGCCAATAGCACTCCCCGCATTCATTGGCGTCCCCTCCTCTTTTCCATCTTCCACTCGCCAACATCGAATCTTCCCTTCTTTTCCACCGCTCACAATGTGATCATCGAGGAATGCAATCGACCATATGTCGTCTCGGCCATCAATTTCGACCACTCTTACTTGCTGTGGGTGGACGCTGCATGAGGATCGGAGACTGTCTTGGATCCCCATCAGCAAGTTCGCACTCCGGATCGAATGTCTCGCCCAGGTACTCACCATCCCTCGAAAGCCGTCTTATTTTCAGAGTCTGCCAAAGCATATTTAGCCAGATATCAGAACGACGGAAAGAATTTGATGCGCGGCAGTCTACTTGCTGTACGCCATTGGTCGTGGATATAAACGTGTCTCGCATTATGCCATCAGTTCACACACTATCATCATGGGCGCTTTCCTTGTCGTATGGTGAGCCCTGGGGAATTTTTCACAGCTACTTGGAGCGGTCAGCAGCGGCTAAATTTAGGAGCTACGCAGTAATATCTCTCCATCTGACATCCATACGTTGGGCCGCCACAAGACTTCAGAAGTGCATCAATATCGAACACTGGCATAACCACTGCCAGTTGCTGCGCCTCTCCGTACACTGAGCGCGTGATTTCACCGTGATACTCACCAGGACACCGCTCGTCGTCGTCAGTATGAATGTGGATCCAAGTCTTAGCAGGTTCCCGAGCGGGCAAATAACCACTCTCGATGCCGCTAGATCTAGTACAAACTTGCGGGCGAGCGACGTACGCAAGCCGTGAGAGACTCTATTCGGAATAGGCAAGATCAAAAACGATCGACTTTCAAGACGTGACAGGTAGGCGGATGATTCAAATGAGGATGTGGAGCAGCTGAGCTGAAAGCAGTGGTAGGATAAGATTGAACCAACCGGTGTGTATGCCCGACCAGCGGTACCGACTCAACTCGCCCGATGGTAGTATCCACCCTTTCCCCCACCACAGGTTTGTAGGCCCCCTCGACTAGAATCTACATCCATCCCCTGGTCCGCGAGGAATTCTTGCATAAGAATACCCATTTCGGTACGTCCGAGCATAGGAACGCAGAGGCCTACTGGGTGCGCGTGCCAGTGCTCCCACAGAACCTGTATGCATCGATCACTCAACGTTCAACATCCATTTCAACTCGGGCATCCGACGATGGGAAACACTGATCACTGTAGGAAGGAAAGAGAAAGACATCCGCATAGCTATCTCGATCAACAGTATCAGGCTGTCAATTTCTAGCCCGGCCTAAGGGACGTGGGACAGTCAGTGATCTGATCCTGTCGTCCCCAGCTTCCTCCTCGGACTCTCACTCCCTTCCGTTCACCCGTTGGAGGGTACTCAAGTAGAAGGGTTAACACACTCTTTGAGAATGGACACGGCAACATTGTTGATTCCAAGACAGAGTTTGCCCAATTGGTCGGGGTTATGATACTATCAACTCGAGTTACTCATCTATTTACAGCGCCAAATTGTGGCTCGTTCGAAACCAACACTCTTCAACCTTCGAGTCTGGTTCATGTACGAGTCAACCCAAGTATACTCTATACATGTTATGTTGGCACCTGTACAGCGAAGTGTGACTACCGGTGATGATCGTCACTTCCGAACCACCAGCCAGTCGAATTCGGGTTGTTCGGCTATGACTGCTTCAAGCCATCCACATGCACTAAATGTCAGCTTTGAGCCTGCATCAGCAAAACAGCCCTTTTCCCACAATAAGTTCTCTTTGGCTATCACTCGGGAACCAGTGGCTGGGGGAGAAAGAAGGAGTAGGATTTGTGTGATGTATGTACAGATAAATCGAGCGATATGGTGACAATGAGGGGGTGGTGAGATACAAGGCGGGAAAGTGGGTGGCAGCGCGTAGCACTGTCCGGCTCCGAAGTGACCTAGGGCTGTGATGAGCTGCTGACCCACAAGGTAGT
>JBBPQN010000416.1:0-16415 GCA_038092575.1 Boletus subluridellus
GTATCATTGGCACTTTCACATACCCTATCTGGTATTAAGGACAATACAGCATAAATTGTATTGGCATTGTCACCTAACCTAACTATCTCACTTCCTCCAGTACAAAAATGGAAAAAAAAAAAAAAGGTCAGAGGGCGGCCCTCTGATAGGACCCCAGACACCCCTCCATATCAAAACATGCTCAAAATCACCAAAAATAACTTATTTCTATGGGGGCATTTGAGGGCATCCCAGGGCATCCCTCATGCATTAGAGGGATGCCCTCTGACCCACTAAGGCATCTCTCTCAATCAGGGCTACTTTCAGGAATGCCATAATATGACCTAAAAATAGCTTTCCAGACTATGTGAAAAAATGACCTGCTGCCCTGGGAACACCCATTAAAAGAAGCCTTTAGCTTCATCTTTTGGTAGTAAAAGATAAAGCTAAGGGCTTCAGTTAGGGGGTAACCTAAAGTGATTCCTCCATGAGGAAATGGCTGACACCCAGAAGCAATACCAAGGACCCACAGATGCTAGATGAACTTTGGCACCAGACTTCAAAGTTGGTGACCAAGTTTTCATCAAAGCAAAGTATGTTATGGTTGACTCAGGTAGGGGCAACCATAGCCCCGGCGAGCCATTCTTTCAAGGGTGAGAGTGAGGTAGACTAGATTGTCTAGAGTGGTTTTGGTGAGGTATTCATGGAGGTTTGATCACAGCCTAAGGATTCAAGAAGAACAGCATGATATTGCCAGGGAAGTCAAGACTAGGGTACAAAGTATGAAGGGAGACAGTTTAAATAGGTATCATAACTGTGCACAGACCAAGCCAAGAATAGGAAGAATAGGGTGAGGGGAATAGTCTGGGCGAAGGGCTGAGGTTAAAGGGTAAAGGGCGATCTGGAAGATTGGGGCGAGGGGTAAATGTTCTAAGTAAAGGAATGGTCAAGACGACCAGGGTGAAGGGTGAATGTCCTAAGTAAAGGAGTGGTCTAGATGACCAGGGTGAAGGGTGAAGGGTCTATGGTATAAGGATGGTCTAGATGACCATGTGATATAGGGGGACTAAGGGGGAATGGTAGATGAGAGTTTGGAAAGACAGCAGGTGGGAGTTCAGTAGGCTGGGAATAAAGGGAGGAAAGGAAGAAGAAAAAGATAGGGGTGGGCGACCCCGGATGAATCGTAACAAAGTACTTCCACTCTACTAGGCCCTCTAAGAAACTCTCCAACAAGAATTTAGGGCTGTATACTATCATTGTTCAGGCTGGCAGCCTTTCCTTCACCCTCCAACTCCCAGATTCCATGAAGTCTGTTCACCTGGTCCTCCACATTTCACAGTTGAAACCCTCCATTCCAAACACCATCCCTAACTGTACCCAACCACCTCTGCCTCTGGTCAAAGTAGACAGTGAACCAGAGTTTGAGATTGCTGAGATCCTCAACTCCAAGATTGACTGTCAATGCTGGAATTGCAAACTCCTATACCTTGTGTGGTGGTCTGGATATGAAGGTACTGATGACAAGACCTCTTGGCTACTCACCACTGAACTTGGTCACACCTCTGAACTTGTCCATGACTTCCATCTCTGATATCCAAACAAGCCCAGACCTCACTTCATCTGACTGCAAGCAAAATCATGATTACAAAAACTAAATACGGGGGAGGAGTGAGCATATACACTACACCTCTGATTTTCTTTCCCCCTTCACATCTTCCTCCTACTCATCTCCCTCCTCGTCCTCTGCTGCTGCTTCCACCTTGCATTGCGCCACCACCTTGTGCTCTGCCTCCATGTTGGCCACCACCTCCACCACCTCTGACTCCTCCAGCCCCTCCAACTCTGACTCCTCTGAGTCCATCTCTGCCCTGTACACCTGCTCTGCCTTGAGTTCCATGAGTCTTCCTAGCAGGTGGTTCTGGTGGTCCAGCTGCCTGCAAAGACCCTGGATCAGACCACAGAGCTCTATAGTGAGTTCTGATGGCATGACCATGGCCTCTGTGCTCATCGACACCCCTGCTCCCTTCAACCCACCCTGCTCCAGCTCCATCCAAGCCCTCTTCCTCTTTCCACATGGTGACTCCACCTCCACCCTCTTTCTCCTCTGCTCCAGCTTCTCTGCCCCAGGTCACACACACTTGCCCTTGACCTCAATGCATGCTGTGCATGAGGTCGATTTACCAGGCCTGAGCTCACACTTGAACCTGTGCTCCATGCACCTCTTGCACTTTGGAAGCCCCTCCACTTTTCCTTTGCCCTTGATGGAGCTCTGCTCTGCCTGGACTTGCTTGGCCTATGAGGGTTAGCATGTGCTGAATGTGAGTAGGCGACCACTTACCCATTTTTTGGCCTCCTTCTTGGCCTTCCTACACTCCATGGCCTGCCATGCTGAGTCTTGCTTTTCCCTCCATTTCTTTGCTGCCTTGTGCACTGCCTCTGCCTCCTCCTCTGCCTTCCACTTTGCAGCCACCTCCACCTCTGCCTTCTTCCACACCACCTCTGCTTTTTGCTCCTTCATGCATTGCTGCTGCTCCATGTACTTTGCAGTGCAAATGTTGTCATCATTGTTGGCAGACATGATGGTTTAGGATGAAAAAGACCATTATGGACACACTGAAACAACCCTAAATCAAGTACTAGTTGTATTTCAGGTCATCACCAAATGTCAACTGAGGATGAGAAGTAAAGGAATCAGGCTCAGTCTTGGAAGTAGGGGAAAACTCCAAGAGAACTAAACTGGAGGATGTCCAGTGAAGTCTCAAGGTTTATATACTATTCAGAGTGTGTGTACATGTTTGCATCAGATCTACCAATACGGATATATATGTGCATATAGGAGTGATGGAGATTAAAGGCATGAGTCATGACATGAGTTGAGCATAGCCATGGAATGGAAGAATGGAAATGAAAAACATGATGTGACTGCATGCAGTGGCAGAATGGAAGGGGAGTGCACAGCACAGAGATAATCATGAGAATAATATAACTATAAAAGGATAAATGTATCCATTAGAGTCAGAGTGACTTAGAGTGCGTCACGATGACTGATGGCATAGCCTGCATCAAGAAGTCAAGTGATAAACAAGTCATGTGACCTATCACATGATCTAGTCATGTGACTTTGAAGATGAAAATAAGTTAAAGTCAAAAGGAGAAGAGGTGTCATAGGAATAAATAGACATTGAGTGGAGCAAACCATAACATACACAGCATCAGATTATATATGCCTCCATGTGGTGTCCACAATTTTTGGATTCTGACAATTGCCACTCTGCATTGTTCCTCACCTAGGCCTTCAGGGGTTCAGGCCTAAGAGGGGGATATTGTCATATTCTGGAAATTCCGTAAGTCCAACCCTGGTCCTCCAGACTAACTCCGCTTCTTGTATATACAAAATCCAGCACATTCTGACTAGAGATGTGACCCCTGACCTTCAGACCTTGTTTATACCTACGTTACCTTACATCCTTTCCTGTTTATACTAGCTCCACTCTCTGTTCCCCTCCAAACCTGTGTTCTGCTTAGGAGCACAGCTCCAACTTTACCTTACCTCCGACTCCTACTTACAAACCAGTTCCACTCCATTAGTAATTCCCTACAACTCTGTAGTATATAAACCTCTGTAACTCCTATACTTCCCCTCAGTTTGAATATCAACTTAGCTTAACTCCTCTCCTCTCCACTTGAGTCTTGAAGACTCTTCTCTGTTACCCTCTGCTCAACTTGACATCTAGAATGTCTTAAGTCTCACTTTGACCCTCAGTAAATTCCAGGACACAACAGGACTCCTAACAAGGGTGCACCACATACAGTGAAGCCAAGTCCCATCCAACCAGACAAATCCAGAGATTCAGAGTTCAATTCCCCCTCAGAGTTGTCCCAACCTTGACAGATGGTGGCACTGGCTGCAAAAATTGCAGCCTCCTCTCCCACTGACCCTTGTCATACTTGATGCCATTAAAGCTCTTGCTGATGGATCCCTCTTCCCCTGTGCTGCACGAATAGATTGGGCCTATGATCACCTCCACCTTTACCACAGGAACAGGCTCTTTGTTCCTGAATTGGCCCAACAAGATCTTGTCTGCTCACTTCACAAAAGTGAAGCTGGGGGACATGGTGGTTACTTCCACACAGTCAATGCCCTCCAGCATGATTACTGGTGGCCTGGTCTCACCACCTTTTCGTCCACCGCTCCATTTTGGGCTGCGCCACCTGTCAGGCCCATAAGGTGAACACCCACCCCTCCACCCCACTCCTTACCCCATGGCCTTACAAAGGGAGTAATTTATGCCCCTTGTTTCAAAACTATAGATGCCATAGGAGTGGCCCTTCTTTTCTTCAAAATGGTCTTCTGCCACTTCAGGTTATATGACAGATGCATCTCTGATCAAGAACCCCAATTTGCCTCTGCCTTTGCAAGAGAGTTGGCCAGACTCCTCAAGTATGACCTGGCCCTCTCCACTGCCTACCACCCCCAAACTGATGGTGAAACCAAATAGGTCAACTAGGAACTGGAGACCTATCTTTGCATCTTTTGTGATGGACACCCTGAAAAATGGGCAGAACTCCTTTCCATGGCTGGGTTCTCTCATAACCCCTTCTCTCTCATGATGGGATACAAACCCATCCTTATCTTCCAATTGGCAAAATGTTCCTCCCTGCCCTGGAACAATGATTGGAAATACTTGGAGAAGCCTGATTGGAAGCTATTGCAGCACATGAAAAGGCACAATGAAGCATGAGAGAGCAGATCTCCTCCAAATTCTACCCATGGAAGGTAGGAGAAAAGGTGTGGCTAGAGGGCAAGAATCTTTGCCTTTGCTACCCCTCTAGGAAACTTGCCCCCAGATGAGAGGGACCATTTGAAATTGCCCAGGTCATCTCTCTAGTGGCATTCTGTCTTTACCTCCCCAGAACCTGGAAAATCCATGACATGTTTCATGCCTCCCTCTTATCAACCTATCAGGAGACTTCAGAACATGGTCCCAATTACTCCAACCCCCCACTGGATCTCATTGGAGGAGAAGAGGAGTATGAAGTGGACAAGATCCTCTCACACCACAGAACACAAGGTCAGAGACAGTATCTGACTTCCTGGAAAGGATACTCCACAGCAGAGAACACATGGAAACCTGAGGGAAGCTTCAAACATGTGCAAGCAATCCTACAAGCTTATCAGCTATGCCATTCAAAGGACTTCCCCTTCCCATCCTCTGCTTAAACCTCATCACAATGGCCATTACTCAGACCCCCCTTGTTCGCTGCAACCGCCTGTCTGTCCCTCATTACTGTATCCTATTTGCCTCCATCCTGGAGAACCCTGTCACCACCCTTATCATCAAGAGGAATTGGGTCTTCACCTTCAACTATGACCTCATTTCCCTCACTTGCCTCTATTGGTTGTATACCATGGTGAGATGTATGATGACCCAATTGACCCCAGATAACCAACCCCCCATATATGCCACCTGCCTGAATGGGGCCATTGCCAAGGCAAGGGCCCTTACTTTAGATTTACTCTGGAATCAAGGGTACAGCATGGTTGTTGACATGCTCCCCCCCCTTTCTCCATCTCCCCCATCCTTTGCCCCCTCATCCTCTCCATGTCAGAGCTGGAATGAGAGATCTACTTCTCCCAAGACTCCCTCAATATCCCCACTGCCCTGTGCCCTATCCCTCCAACCATGAAGCTACCCACATGGGTATTAACAGTCAGTCCACCTCCCCATCTCCCACTCCCATTCCCATTCCATCTTCCACCTCCAGCACCATTGCCAATAGGGCCACAGCTTCTGTGAGGGCTTGCTTTGAGTCCCTTGAGTCCTTTAGAATCAGCATCAAGGGGACACCAGCCCCTCCAGCAACAGTGACCATGCTCCCCACTCTTAGAAGGGTCTGTTGCACTCACCTCTTACAGGAGGAATGAAGATGCCTTGGACTCAGGACCACCATCCTTGTCCCATTGGGCCCACTGGTGGGTCCAAGAAATTGAGGAGGAAATGTGGCTCATTCCCACTCTCCCCATTGCATTCCTACCCCAGGACCCCTTGCCATCACCACCCCCACTGGTCCCATCTCCCCCATTTCAGGCTGGAGACACCTGACAACAAGGCATGAGAGGGGAGATGTGAGAGAAAATGTCCTAGCATGAGAAGGACCTTCCATAGGTGGGCTGGGTGTAGCCCAGGACAGGGCCTGAGCTGGCTGACCAGGGTGTGCAGAGAGCAGGAACAGTGAAACTCCAGCCCAAACTGCAGGCAGGTGAAGCCACAGAGTAAGAGGAAGCTGATGTGAACAAGACACCTGGATCCAGTCCTGCAGAAGGCGAGCCTATGGAGGGCTAGCTGGAAGGAGGGGTGGTGAGGTTCTCTATATGGAGGGGAGTGATGAGCTTGAGGAAGCACCAATAGTGCAAAAAGGTGTCAGAGGACCAGCATCCAAGGGCCTTCATGATGTGAGGTGGAATGCCAGATAGGAGGAGCTCCATTGTTCCTCCATTGTGAAAGGAGTGATCCGAGGAGGATGGGATTCCAAACAGGGCCCAGATGGCATTGCAGTGCACTAGTAACTTCCTCTTCAAGAGGCAGCACCAGCCCTGAGAGGTGTGATAGGAAGGAATGCCATTGGGCAGATTATTAATCCTAAGGTGGTTTTCAAGAGCAGAAATGGGGTCTGAGGTGTCAGATTGGCAGCAGATGCAGACATCCTCCCCTTTGGGCTTTGCAACCTTGGTGAAGGGAAGATGGCAGATACAAGATCTGTTCACATTGAAGGGAGGGGTGAGATGATGCCTGCAAACAACCTTCGAAGCTGAAAGTGAGGTCTTCCATTGAGATAGAATTTCATCCAGGCAGACCTGGGCCCATATGATGCAAGTGGCTGCTGTGAGGCAGCAGCTATCAAAGGGGTCCAAGGAACTAAGACAAGAAGCCAAGAGAATGAGCATGCATCTGGTGATTGGTGGGCAAGGCAGACATCTTGACAAAGAGGAGGTAAGATTTTTGACCCACACCAGTTGGCAGAAAGCTGGCAGTGCCACCATGCAATGTTCCCAAGGCAACAGGAGGATATATGATACTTGATAAAGGAATTCTGAGGATCCTTGAAGAAAGAACAAAAACGGTAAAGAGACAGAAGGTGAGAACAACTGTCTGGGAGAGTGTTACATCATGATCTTTGTCAAACTTTCACTACAGACACTTTGTACACTTTTTCTGTACACTTATTTACTGAACACTTCACCTTACCTCAGAACCCTTCACTTTCGAAGTCACATGATCCTGGGAAACCACATGTGACCAGAGATCTATACAAACACATGCATACACACCTTCTTAATCATTAATCTCCATCTCTCTTCTCTTCTATTCTATTAAAAGTTGAACACTGCAGTGTAGGAGCTTCCGCCTTTCTACAGTCATAACCTCCCTTTTCCCCTCTATCTAGGTATCCAGCTAGTGTTGTCCATTATGTCCATGTCCATCTGTTCCAGTCCAAGGTGAGCCAAAACATTCCTAAAGCATTCCTGTTCATCCTGTCTCGTTCATCTAACTGTACCAGCACTGGACCCTAACCAGATCCTACTTACTCAATTCCTTTGTCCCTTAAACACCATCTTGAATCCTTTTGTCCTCATTGTTGTCACGTGCCTTCATTTACTTTTTCAAACCTCTTTTTGAGTTAGCCCCTGCCACTGAACAATAATATAGAGCACTTCCTTGGCAACATAGTTACCAAGTCTTGGGAATGCCTGGACTATAAAAAGTTTGTACCTGGATTGGAATAATCATCTCGCGCACCCTGCCTTAATCCCTTGCATCTAAGTCTTGCATTTGGAATCTCTTCATCATCATCATCATTGCCGGTCCTCATCCTTGACTGGTTAGCATTCTCATCTTTGTCACTGGCCCATGTCCTTGGTTGGTTAGCCTTTTGTCTTCATCTGTAAAACCCTCTTCCTTGGTCACCTTTCCTCATCTTTGCCCTTGTCTGTTCCAGACTCGCTATCCCTCAGTCCTGTGTACTCCAGAACTAACAGGACTCTGTTATTCTGCTGAGGTCAGTCACAGCAAATCCTTCCCTACTAACAACCCTACTCTAGGACCCCTTGGGACGAGTTTACTCAACCCTATACCATACCCCCTCTTAGGTCTCTGACCTAGACATCATCTTTACAGTGGTTCCCAAGCTTCATCTCTGAACTATATCTTCCTTCTTCTTTTCTTATTTTGATTACCATCACCCCTATAACAGATCTCATCAAGATCTCATCTTATTTACAATCTCTTCATTTATCTATAGATGCATCTTCTTACATCCACCCCTATCCCATGATGCACTTCTCTTCTTTCATATATCTATATAAAGTTATATTCCTTTTTCTCATGAACACTTCTCTTATTTAACTATACTTAGTAACTATTCTCATGAAGCCTACTCAGACTTCCCATCATCATTCCTTTACTCCCACACTCCCTTCTTTCATCTCTCCTTATTTAAAAGTAGTTCCCATGGACCCTTATGGTCCATGCACCTTCCTATAACTTATAAGTAGTTGCAGTTGACTGAGGTACCCTCAGTCTAATCCATTGTCTCTTGTGGCCTACATCCCTGCAAGGTGATTAAGGAAGGTTGTTATGCTTACTCCTTTCCTTGGTTCCTATGATTGTAGAAGAAGATAGGTAAGTTCAAGACATCGACTATGATCCAGTCATCAAGTCTTTTTGCCTCTGACAAGCTTGAGTCCCAGGGGGAGCAGATGCAATGCAGAGCCAACAATCACTGAATGTGCCCCAATTGCATTCAAAAAGTGATGAGTCAATCAAGGAATTTATTGAAGGAAACAAGTCATTGTGAGGGAAGGAATGGTCTTGAATCAGTCTAAACTTTGAAGAACCCAGTTTCAGTATTACACCAAGGGGGCTGGAATGGAAGGGGCTGATGATGTATTTGAGGTGGAAAGGGAAGAAAGGACCCAAGTAGCATTTTTCATGCACTTTGGATTTGATGTAGCTGAGCAAGAAATCTGAGTGATCAAGAGCAAGAGCTGATTTGTGATTGGGATGAATGAAAGTAGATGAAAGTGAGTAAGAATCTGGAACACTGATGTGCCAACTAAAACAGATGCCTTTTGGCACATCTGCAAACTCCTCTAGGACACCAGCTGCAGAGAGAAGTTCTTCCCACTTTTTCCATTGGAAAGGGGTAACAATTAAAAGGAAGCCATTAGAGCTTGCATTCCTGTGCCAAATGCACAGCTCCACATTGGAAGCAGGCATGTTTTCAGGAGCAAGATGAATTGGAACAGCCACAACCATTCCAGCAAAAGCAGACTTGTTCACCACTAGCTATCTGCCAGATGCAATTCATGAGGGAAAGGAAATTGATGGTGGTTGTGCCACAGGCGCAGTTGATGCACAAGAAGCTGCCATAGAAAATGCAGCAAAAATGGCTGGAAGTGGGTCAGAAGGGGGCTTCACCTGATGGATGGGGCCCAGAGGACAAGGGCCAAAAGAAAGGCTCAAATTTGGAGGTGGGGGGTGGGAGGATGTAGGTGTGGAGATTGCTGTGGGTTGAAAGGATAATATTCCTTTCATCCTCACATCCTCCATAATCTGGTCCCAGACTCCCCTTTGTCAGGTGGATGGGTTGAAAGATGTGTCATAGACATACTGTTATCATAAATGGATATCATAGGCAAGATATAAATGAAATTTTAGGAAAAAGTCTACTTGGTTATAAACCAAGTTAAAGTGTGCTGCCCACATATCTGCCACCTGGTCCACTGGGCCAGGAAGGAACTGATGGATGTGGGTGATCAAGTGGGGATGGACATGCAACCAATCCTGGGCTATCATGGATGGTTTTTCAGTCTTGTTGAGTTTCAGAGTGGAGAGCTTCAGAGAACCCCCATTATCAATCAAGATGTTCTGGAATAAGTCATCTTTCAAGGTTGTTGTAACTGCAAGAAGGGAAGATGTGGAAAGAGCATTGAGGGGAATATGAGTGGACCAGTTGGCTTTCATGATTGTAATCACCTTAGATGGAAAGCCAAGGTCATGGCCACTGAGCAAAATTGGATTTGAAGGAATGGCATGGATGACAGAGGCAGCTGTTGATGCAAGCTGGAAACTAGGCAACAAGGAACACATAGAGGGATCAGGGAGGTCTGGAAACAAAAGGGCAGTTAGCATGGAATGAAAAAAAATGGGTGCATACACACAGGTGGAGGAGAGGGAAGGGCACCCAAGAGAGTGGGGCAAAATGAAAGAACAAGCCAGGTAATTGTTGGAATCATTGATTGTGCACTCCATTTTCATACTTAGAACATTGTGGCACATTGTGGTGCATTGTTGTTGTTGTTGTTATTTGTTTGTTGTTTGCTCCTACAGTAGTTAGAATCCACTGTCTTTGCTTTCCTCCAGTTTCTGACAGTGGACTCCAGCTGTGAGATTCCAGCTGTTTAACAGTAATAAAGGGTGAGTAATGGGTGAGGTGATGGTAAAAGATATGGTAATGGTAATGGGTAAGGTAATGGTAAATGGGTAAAGTAATGGCAGCAGGTAAGGTGGAGGTGAACGGTAAGGTAATGGCAGGCAGCATGTAATGTAAGGCAGGCTGGCATGAGGTTGTACCTTGGGCTGGTTGAGGGAGCAGGGCATTCACATCTAAGCCAGGGGCAAAGTAAGAGAAGAGGGTCTTAATGATAGATCTGATTCTCAGGTCAAAGTAGTCAACATGCTCAGCCCCATCTGCAATGGCAATGTGGGCCATCTCTTCCAACAGAGGGGGCATAGGAGCCAGCACAGCTTCTGCAATGTATTCCACAATAGAGGGGATATGCTGATGAGAGGGAATTGTCAGGGTAATCCCAGAGGGGCCAGGGACAGTGGAAAAAGGGACAGGAGAGGGAACCTGCTTTCAATGTTTTTTCAGCAGGGCAGCCACAGGGCTTGCATCAGGAGAGCCTGCTGAGAGAGGGTGCATGACAGCCCTGGGGCAAGAGGGGGTCAGGAGTGAGGCCAAGCCCCCATGTTCATCGAAGGAGGGACAAAGGATGATTTCAGGATGATTTTCTGCCACTGCAGCCACCTCCAGCCAAGAGATGTGGGAGAACATGTCCCTAGACTCATCCAGAGCTGAAAGGGCATTATCAATGACTTCAATAGAAGGGTCAGAGAGGGCCATCCTTCCTGGCAGGGGAGGTGGGGGCCCCCAGACCCAGTGAGCTCTTTTCAAGCTCTGGGAGTGCAGACCTGGCACAGGTATGGAGAGGCATGGAAAAGTGGAGGAAAGTGTGGGGCAAAAGGCTCTGAAGTGAGAGTGAAGTGAGCTGACATCAAGGAAGTGGATCAAGATGCACAAAAGTGTGATGTGCATCTTATCACTCCAATGACATCAGAGTCCAAAAACCCACTTCAGCCAATTATTGGCATGCCAATGGTCTGAAGCTCACATCCCCTCCACTGTTGGTTGCCAATCCACCACTTCACCAGTGGCCCAATTCCCTCCCCAGCCTTATGGTCCTCCCCACCATTGCCTCCAGTGCTATGAATGCCATAGCACTACCACCTCTGGACACATCCAGGCTCAATGCCCTTGTTGAGTCTATTCTCTTTGTGGTGAGGTCAGACACATCACCAACAACTGTTACTCCTGTGACAACAACTGTTACTTCTGTGACAACAAGTGGGTCAACCGGGACCACAACCCCACTGACTATGAGATCAATGAGGGAGATCAATCTGGGAGGGACTGAGGAGGCCAATGAACAGACCCAGCTGGAATTGGAGGATGTTGAGGAAGAGTTGGAGTCTCTTCCATATGAAGGGGGTAGTGTTATGGATTTTCTCTATCCTTTATATTGTTCAAAATTTGCTCTCATGCATTCACTTTCTCAGATGCAAGAGGCTTATGCCACTTTTACAGACAACTTACTTGATATGGATGATTAACCTTTTCTATGCAGTTCTCTCATACTGCCTCATTTTCCCCTTTATTCAGATGGTCTGTGCGCCTTTACTTAGACAGTCTGTGTGCCATTTCCAACAGTATAAATACATCGCCCTTGTACACTAGTTCCATATCTGGTTCTACACAATCTACTTGCTAGAGCTTGGTTATTCCACAAGTGATTAGTCTTTTGATTAGTCATAGCGAGACCCCAGGATTTCTAAAGTGTCTTCACACTACACTCGAGTGTGTGCTTTGACTAAGTTCTACACATTACATAACACCCAACAGATGGTGTTTGATATGCTTAAGAAACATTTTACCACCACTCCCATTCCCACTTTCCCTAACATTGATTGTTGCTTCCACCTAGAATGTAATGCATCAGACTTTGCTATGGGTGCCATCTTATCCATAGAAAAAGAAAACATCTGGCACCCTATTGCCTTCTTTTCTCATGCCATGACACCACAAGAATGTAATTACCTGATTGCAGATAAGGAGATGCTTTTGGTAATCCAAGCACTGGAACAGTGGTGTCACTACCTAGAAGAGGCCAGACACCAATTTGAAATCTGGAATGACCATCAGAACCTTCAATGGTTTATGACACAAAAAGACCTCAACTGGCGCCAAGTGCACTGGGCTATGTATCTTTCCCACTTTGACATGACCTGGCACTACAGACCAGGTCATACTATGACAAAACCAGACACTCTCTCTAGATGAGATAAGTACAAAGAAGGAATAGAAAATGACAACAAAGAAATCACCATTGTTACCCCAGATAAGATCCAATCTATGATCATGATTGCAGATGATGGGGATATAATCAAACAAAAAAAAAATTAATGCCATGTGTCTCCTTAGTGAGACAGAAATTCAAAAAATGCAGAAACAAGGCAGCATCCAAGAAGAATGTGACAGCTGTCTATATGACAAATTTGGAAGGTTATACATATCTGACAAAGTGATTTTCCAGATGGAGAGTATTGAAAAACACCACAATGTGCCAGTTGCAGGACATCCCAGTTATGAGAAAATCATGGAGCTTCTACAATGTAATCATTGGTGGCCTGGAATGACTACTACCATAAAAGAATATGTCACTAGATGCAACACATGCCAAAGATTCAAATCAGGCAACACAGCCCCAGCTGGCCTATTACACCCTCTTGCTATTCCAGAAACCCTATGGCAAGATATCACAGCCAATTTCATTACTGGTCCCCCTAATTCCCACAGTTATAATGCCATTCTCATGGTCATTGATTGACTATCAAAAGAAGTGGAATTGATTTCATATATAGAAAAATGTTCAGCCATTGATACAGCTAGGTGATTCCTTTCCCATGTGTGGAAGCATTATGGTCTTCCCCATTCTATCACTTTAGACCATGGTCCACAATTCACTTCACAGGTTATGCAAGAAATCAATAAATCACTAAACATTTCTACAAAACTCTCCACTTCTTTTCATCCACAGACTGATGGACAATCTGAGATTGTAAACAAAGAAGTTATGAAATTCCTTCACATCTTCTGCTTTGAGAAGCAGGACTCCTGGAGTGATTGGCTTGCCATTGCACAATTTTCTATAAATTCAAAAATGCATTCTTTGACTAAGAAGTCATCTTTTGAGCTCACACGATCTTACATGCCATGCATGGGAATAGAACCCCTTATGTCAGACAAAGCACCAGTGGCTAAGACATTCACTTCAAGTATGGCAGATGCCATAAAGGATGCAAAAACAAATCTAGAAAATGCACAAGAGTGCATAAAAACCAATGTGGACAAGCACTGCTCTATCATCCCTGACAATGTTATTGGCCAGAAAGTCTGGCTTTCATGTGAAAACTTATGCTTGATGTGTACCTCTCACAAGCTATCTGAGTGATGTCTTGGCCCCTATGAAATCATTGGCCTTGTATCTAATACAGTTGAACTGCATCTTCCTAGATCTATTCAGATCCACCTAGTTGTCAATGTCTCACAGATAAAACCTTATCAAGAATGATTAGACAGTCAACCTGTAAACCACCCAGGACCAGTTACAGTCACAGAAGATCAAGGCAATGAATAGGAGGTGGACTTTATTGTTGACTGAAGATATAAAAATAAAAAATTGGAGTACTTGGTACATTGGCAGGGATACAATGAAACAGACCATGCCTGGAAGCTAAGACAGAATCTCACTAATGCTGGGGGAGCCATATAGGACTTTCACACATCCCACCTATCTGCCCTGCATGCTCTTATCATAGACCCCACAGATTTCCTACTATTATTCAAAAAATGTCCAGAGCCATTGACATCACTTTTGAAGAAGCAAACTCCCTTTGAATGCCTGGGAAGTCAATTTTTAAAAAGGGGGTAGTGTTATGGTTCACTTCTGTCACAGTCTATTTATTCATTTATGATGCCTTTTTTCTTTTTACTTTAACTTATTTTTGTTATGATATACCATATTTTCAAACATTTTTAACTTAGCGCATTCGCGCACTACCTTACATCTTTCAGACTTCGAAGTCACGTGATGTGCACGTGACCATGGGAAACTACACGTGACCTATGGTCTAGACTAACACGTTGCACACACGCCTTATTAATTTCCGTTTCTTTCTTCTCATCATCATTATTCTTCTCACACGAATACTTCTTTCATCTATCTATAACCAGTAGTCTTTCCCATGAACCCTATGGTCCGTGCGCCAACCTGTAACCTATATAAAGTAGCAGTACTCGACTGGACTCCCCAGTCTAATCCATTTGTCACTTGCGACCTACGTCCTTGCGAGTCGATTAAGGAAGACCCGACCTCTTATCATCATCTCCTCTGCTTTCTCTTTATCGTTAAGTTTGGTGTAGCTTCAGAGAGTCCTGCCAGTGATTGCTCGAGATCGTCTCGCAACACTTGGATTAGACTTGATACACTGCCCAGACTCTAGGGCTAAAGAGAACCCACTGGTGTTTTCCAGTTTTCATTTCTTTTACGTTCGCCGCTTTAGAATGTGGGGCAGCACCCCGAGCTTTTGTCGTGCTACATAGTCTTTCTCACTCCCTCCCTTGAGGTGATACCTGCGCAAGGGTCGTGCCTTGTTTGCAAAGAGCGATATGGGAACCACTGTCGTCGTGCAGCCCGTAGCCGAGCTTATATCGTCTCGTTAGTCCCTCAAGTGATTGGGGAGGTAGAGCATCAGTCTACATATATTTTTCGTTACCTAGTATATGTGTCAGTTTGTTCCTGGGCTTTGCGGACCCCAGAGAACCCATTACGAGACCTTACGGAGAAGAAGGTATTACCTCCGGTCGAAAGTTTATTTTTTTAGATCTTCCACTTGCCGCATCCCTCGAGCTTGGTTGTAAGATACCTCGCAGTAAGGATTAAGCTGGCTCGCGTTCGCACAAACCGAATAGTGCAACAATCCCGACCGGTCGAACCCCTTCCTGCTCCAGTAGCTCCTCCTCCTCCTCCTCCACCCAAGAAGCACATCCCTTACACCGAAAGGTATTCCGACGCCCAATTAGCTCTCTTTCGTTACGTCCAGCTTCAATGTAACAGGCGTCGCAACAACTACTTCTCTGATTCATTCTTCCTGCAACACCGTCGTCCCCCCACTTCCCACTAAACAATGACGTCCGTCGACATCGATGACCTCGTCAACCACCTTGACGCGCTTGCCTTGAGCAAGGAGCGCTCAAACATCTCAAAAAAGATTGTCGACCCTGGTAACTGGGATGGCGATCGCTCCAAGTTCCGCCCCTGGTGGATCAAGCTTCGACTCTGGGTCGATGCACAAGATTGGAAGGACAACCGCGTTCGCACGGTTGCAGTCTTGTCTCGATTCGAGAAGAAAGCAGAGGGCTTCGCCCAGATCACCTTAGAACATTACTTGGAAGAAGAAGAGGAAGAAATTCCTATTGCAGCGGGATCTACGATCACTTCGCCAAAAGGTCTTGTAGCATGGCCCAAATGGGCAGATCTCCAGATCGAGATCAAAGACTACTTCCAGATCGAGGTTCTCGCCCATGAGAGTCTCAAAAAGCTACAGGCCTTATGGCAAGGGTCCAGACCCATAGATCTGTTCATTCAAGAGTTCACGGTCCTCGTAAAAGAAGCAGACATCGGAGTAGATTTTGCTCTCGAACTGCTAAAAAAGGCTGTCGATTATCGCATTTACTATCAAGCGAAAATGACAGGAAAGGAAGTCGAGGACTACAATGAACTTCTCAAGGCCTACCGAGTAATCGGTAGAAATTTCAAACAGATCGCAATCGAACGTGGTCCGCCCTCTCGCCCTACCCCCTCCTCTTCTTATCGCTCTCTGTTCGCACCTCGTCCCCCGCGGCCTTACGGCCAACAATATTATCCGCCTCCGCCACGACCTCCTCCGGGTAACCATTCCTGATTCACTCCCACCGGTACGCAGCCGGGTAGAGGAGCCCCGATGGAAATAGATGCGCAACAAGCTGCACTTCCA
>JBBPQN010000417.1:0-16362 GCA_038092575.1 Boletus subluridellus
GATGTGGGACTAGTATACAAAGACAAAGTATTTATACTACTAGGACTTCTGCACAGACCAAGCCAGCACAGACCATCTGGGTGGAGGGGAAAATGAGGCAGTACAAGAGAACTGCCTAGAAAAGGTTAATTGTTCATATCAGATAAGTTGTCCATAAAAGTAGCATAGCACATGGTAATTGCCATAAGGGCAGAGGCCTCTCACGCCAAGGAAGGTGAATGCACAAGAGCATAGTTAGAACAATACAAAGAATAAAGAAATTCCATAACAGTATGCACTGTGGAATGACACTCAAACAACAAGTATTGGAAGGAATGTCAACCTCAACAATTTCTCTGGTCTGTTTACAATCCTGTCTGAGTCCAATATATAACAGCTTAGTCAGCAACCTCTGCAGTTTGCTCCACAAAGAGTTTAACCTCCTTGCAAACTGTTATCTGCCACCATTTCCATGCTTCTTATTCTATCTTGATCTCAACCTCATCACTGTAATGGTACTTCTGTTTCCTATTACCATCCCATCATCAAACTGAATGTTATGAAATGACATTGTCTTCCACCCCCTACAGGAATGCCCCCACTTCAGTGACCAACATGCCTGGCTATGAGATAAGATCAGGGTCAAGGATAGAGACCTCACCATGCTACTGACAGTTCTCAAATGCATCAATTCACCCTGTCCTACATACACACCACTGGCCACTTTGAAAGCACCTTTGGAGACCTTACCCCATTCAATCCCTTGCAATTCACTTTTTCTTTTTGGTAGCATAGTGTATGGCTCTGAGTGAAGTGACAGCAATAACAGTGGTGAGGCCTGTGTTAATGAGCTCTTGGCACTCTCTTGCAAAGAGAGGTCCTTGAAAGTCTGGCTCATTGTTATTGTCAAGTGAATCCATGGAGAGAAGGAATGCAAGAAAGTGTAATACAGAGAAATGACTATAACAATGCTATGGAGTCATGAGGAGGGCAGAGAGAGGAGAGCTGCTCCACCTCACTGATTCATACATGGACTATATTCTAGGAAAGTCTCATGACTTGACTAATCTAGAATGCCCCCTGTACAACACTGTCACAGCACATCACAGTGCTCACAGTGCAATAGCATACAGTAATTACAGCCATATAGTACAATATAGTACACTTAATTTTTATGGTTGATTATTTTCCTGTTTTCACTTTTACTTGCCCATGGTAGAATAAACACATATATTCAAGTTTTTGAGAATTACATGAATATGATGAAATACTACTAGTATATACCTGCTGCTCCCTTGTGGCTTGTAGCCATGTTCCAGCCCTCCTTTCATAATCCTCCTTCATTTGGCATTCTGTCAGGTGCTGGGGTAACTGGCATGGTGGCTGGCCAACTTGGTTACACTTATTGTGCTTTGTAAGTGGTGTGGACATAATAGTGTCATCATGGATGGTGCTAGGTGAGTAAGCAAGTTGGGGCATGTACAATTGATGTGATGGCTCACTGGTGATGTTGCTGTGCCAGTGGGTAGTCCTATGTATGTGAGTACAGTGGGGGAGACAAGATGGCAAGGAAGTTGAGAGGGTGAGAGAAACAACAGGGCAAGGAAGATGCGAGCAAGAGGGCAGGGGAGGCAAGAGGGCAAGGGCCAGGCAGACAAGTGGGCCAGGGATGAAGGGGGCAAGAGGGCAATAGAGGCAAGAGGGCAAGGAAGACAAAAGGGCAAGAGAGTTAAGAGGGCAAGAGAGGTGAGAGGGCAAGGGAGGTGAGAGAGCAAGGGAGGTGAGAGGGCAAGGGAGATGAGAGAGGAAGGAAGATGAGGGCATCAGGATATTGATGGGAGTCTGACAAAGATTTAGATATAATTCTCATATATGTCAAGTTCATCCTTATCTATCATTGTGATACAATACTACATATGTAGATCAGGTTAAATGTCTACTGGTAGACTAGGTGCATGATTGTCACTTCTTATCACCCTTTTGATATATGCTCAGATATGGCTGACTGCAGTTGTTTGGCCATGTTTATCAATGGCTACAATCATTGGTATACATTACATATCCTATAAGATGTCTTACTCAGTCATGATCTGATCATGCATGTCTTCAACTGCACTGAAAAATGTGGTAGCTTAGAAATGTCAGTCAGCACATGTTGACAATATTTGCCTCAGCTTACAACTCCTTATATATTTTTCAGAGCTTGATCTAGATTTGCAGCCAGCAAATTTTGATCCGGATCCATCTACAGCTGCAAGCAATGATGATCATTGTACACATCACCAAATCAATCAGTCAGTCAAGCTTCATCAGATTTCTCCTGCCAGCAGAATTTGATCTGGTCCATCTACAGTTGTAGGTGATAACAGTCATTGTATGCATGGATAGATCACTCAGTCAATTAGGCTTGATCAGAATTCTCAAACAACTACAAGTGTGAATTTACAATGCACACACTACTGATATCAGCATTATCAATACATTCAAATTGACCAACTCCACCATGGGCCACAATCCTAGTTTATTTGCCAGGCTTGACCAGAAACTTCAGTCTTCAGACCTTGATTACATCTATATCCAGCTCCAATCACAGACATACTTTACAAGCTCCACCAGTAGTATTGGTCAGCCTGTATGGGTCATTTCCACCTTGCACTACAATACCAGTCAGTGAGTAAAATTTGATAATGTATATCTACCAGTACTCTCATTGATAGAGGTGTTGTGGTTGATCAGAACTGTCATTCAATATGTTTAGATCATGTCTATCTGCAATTGTAATAGCTGATGACCCGGGTATGCTTGATCAAGTCATGTGGCATAGTCAAGGCATGACCCCACCATAACCCCCTTGGTCTTCAGCATCAACCTTGCAGTAACAAGAAATACACCAACAACTTAGTATCCATAGATAATTTTCATAAATGATGAAATATATCATTTCATAAGAAAAAGACCATAATGTCATTGGATTGTGAAACCCTAATCAACACTGGCAGTGAGCATAACAACTTAGTTACTAAGATGGAGCAGGTGGGGAAGCCACAGCCACAGCCCTTGCTTTGTATTTGACATACTTTTGACAGATTCCAGCCAGTCCACTATTCTTGGATGGTAAATGCCCAAGGTTGGAATATAGTGGGAAGACCTGTCTATTCCTAGCAGTCAGTGGTGAGAATAAAATGAAATAAATGGGCATAAAATTACCTATTCCACCATGTCAAGAGTTGGCCAACATTGTCTTTTTCCTCAGGATCATTCAGCAAGTCCATGAGGCTGGAATGAAAGTGCTTGGAATCAGTCACAAGGTCTGTACAAGAAAGCACCTGAGCAGAAGTAAGGACAAAGCATGTCTGGGAAATGAACAAAGGCCTATTGGCAGGCAAGTTGTCCATGAGACTCAAACAAACCTGCATGGCAACATAAGCAATTGATGCTTTGGTTACAGCACACATACCATGGATATGCACATTACCTAAACAAGTAATTTGGAATTCCTGGTTGACAGAGCTAGGAGACATAAAGATATGTTTGAAGGCCTGGGAGGGGATATGTTATTGTGGGAAATGTATATTAATTAACTGTACTACTCACAGAAATAAGAAGACTGCTGTGCAAAAGCCTGTTCCATGGGTCCTCAGTGTTGTAAGTGTAATTTACATACAGGAAAATGGGCAATTGATTGCCAGCCACCTGAATCTGGCCATTGAGAAGCTTTGACTTAGTTCTATTGTGGAGGTGTCAGAGAATGTCCATATATTCAGATAGCATTGATTTGGACTGACTTAGTATTTGCCCAGTCAAGGCCAGTGGGACAGAGGAGTGCTGCAGTGTGTTTGTGATTGAAGCCTTATCTGGACTTGACATTGCAAGGGATATGCAGGTTTAAAGACTGGCCTTTGGGTGTAATCCAGTTGATAATAGGAATTTTCATGTCATCAGCCTGGGCACCATAACATCTTTCTGAATCTGCTCAATAGCACATGATGAGTTAAAATGAAATCTTTAGAACTTTGGTTGCATTACCAGCTTGCCAATCAACACCACCACCACCTTGGATGAAGCCATGAGACATGCCTCTAATCCTGACACCATCCATCCACAGTAGCTCCTTGAATATGCCATACTTCTTTTTTTCACTGGTCAAACACTCCTTTCAGCAGTTTGTAAGAATCATGTGGATAGGATACATACACAGCCATCAGTGATGTCTCATTGTCACTTACACCTTCTGACATCAATACAATGCCATTGGTCAATAGAGTCTGGATGTTGTAGAGAGCATGCAAAGCTCTTCTGAAATGATGACCATGATGCACAAGGGGGTCCTGGGTTGTTCTAGGTTGCAATAAATCTCAGCTCATGTTGGGGTTTTAAGAATTGATATATGGCTTTTTCTGGGATCCTAACTAACTCCAGCACACTATTGTGACCTCATTTGCTCATCACCTCATTGGCAGAGCTGTGCTGAGAATGAATGGATGATTCAAATACCAGCAGAGAGGAGCAAGTGAATGCTATTGCAGCAAAGCTGCTTCCTTTATAGCAGGGAAGCCAGGGTTGCAGGACACAATCAGAGTGAAATATATACCCAAATGTGGCAGAAGCTCATGAATCCCACCAAATGAGGAATGGGCAGTGAGGTGCTGTTATGCCAGTTCAAGAAAATGCCAACAAAGGAACAATATTGGAGGTACCACATGTATGTGTAAATTGGGGCATGAGTTTTGAAATGTATGGGTTGCACTGGCAGGACTCAGTTAGTGCTTCCTGTTTTATGGGTTACTGTGCTCTATGTATATTGTTACAGACCCTATTATTTTTCCTATTTTTCTATCTATTTTTCCTGACTTTCTAGAGCAACTTTCGCATTTAACCCCTATCTAATAGCCCCTATCACCTGAGACACTAAATGCTCAAGTCCTTGACTATGATCTAGACTCCTTCTTTCTCACCCTTTATGCCTAGACCCTTCTAGACCTATTCTACCATAAGTGACTCACAAGGACTTACTTTGACTCAGTACTTGCCTCATGTTCACCTCATGGCTACCTTTGACTCACACTGACTCATTATGATTCTATATGACTTCTCATGCTATGCCCCTATTATCTATGACTTCCCATGACTTGTCTTGACTCTCTATAGCATACCATACCATCAGATCTAGTGTATACAAGTGTAAACCCCTAGACAGTATATAAGGCTGAAGTTGTCCTCCAGAGAACCTCAGTCTTGTTCTCTTGGAGATTTCCCAGTCTCCTCTGCAGCTACTTGATTCACTCTTATTGTTCTCTCCGGTGGCTTGCACCTCATAGTAAATGCTGGTTGTTTCATTAGGACAAGATTTATCTAGAGGCCTAGAGTAGAATCCTACATCTCATGTCCTTGGAACTAGCTACTCCACCGACTCTAGCAAAACCCCTAGTCCAACAGTAGGATCTGTCCTCACCCTCATCGTTATCTATCTGGACTAACCATTGATTAGAAACTACATTTGAAAAGACAGTTTGTAACATTATTGCTTGACAGCTCTACTACCATGAATCTGGAGTGTCTGATTGGTGGAGAGGGCTGCTTACCAGTTGCTTATTTGGCTGCCAAAGGCAGAAAAAGCAAAACTCATCCTAAAGTCTGTTTCAGAATGCTGATGTAGTGTTCACCTTCATCAAGAAAGAGGAGTCCCCTGCTTCCATTGGAGTTAAAGGAGAAGAAAAGAGAATCTAGTATAGATAGTAGCACTGGCGACTGCACCAACCTTAGCAGTTACTGCACCAGATTGCCCCCAATCCAATTCATGCCAATTGGTTGGTACATGCCCTTCAGTGAGATATACCATCTGGCTACACTGAGCCGCAAAGCCACTCCACTCCCATAACCAGTCAACTGGGGGCCTGTTTTTAATCGCCATGGATCAGTTGTCCACACCCCCTCAATCACCCTGTCCAACCAATCTACACTTGTGGACAACATCTTTCACACTCTACATCAAGCACATATCCCATTGGAGATATCTGAGATCATTTGAGAGGGAGTACAGCTTGGCATTGAGCAAAGAGCCAAGCAGTGGAGACAGGCATGAATTTGGCAACAGGTTAATGAGGCCAGAGATAGAGTTGAACGGAGATTACAGAATCTCATTCAGCCTTTACTCTTACCCCACCATCCTTCTCCTTGCCCTTTTGAACATCCTCATTGGTCATGGAATCCCATGCTTAATAATCTTCGTGATCATACTTTACCATCTCTGCGACCCTGAGGAGTACTTAGGACACCTAGACATTACACTCTGTATTAGGTACTCAATTCAAACACCACAGCTTATATGACAAGTAATCAGATGTGTGCCTGCTCACCCATTCCCCATTTGGAACAAGCCTATTCCAGTCAGAGTTGCACCTCCATCAGAAATGTTGGCAACCTCAAATCAAATAATGACTTGGGCCACTCAATCACACAAACTGACTGTAGAGATGAGAGATAGTTGAGAGGGAATCCCAACAAGAACTTGACTAGAGTTCTTGGGGCATTGGATTCAAGGTATATATACATTTTACATGTTTGTACTTATTATAATGCTGGTCCATGCATGTGAGGCTATGTAAATGATGAATCGTGGGAGGATTAGTAAACTAGGATGCATAATATAGACAGAGATTAAATAGAGGCAGTGCTAGATGTTCTAGACTGACAGAGATTAAATACATGAGGTTGACACATATTACAGGTCTAGACCTGGTTCACATGGTCACATGATGGAGAAAAGATAAGGTCATGTGATGTGAAGGTGTGAAAGGATCACATGACTAGAAAAAGAAAGGGGTGAGAAAATGGGTTTGTAACACTACCCCCCTCTATGGTTCGCATTTCAGGTGAGACCAGATTGGTGGAGGTTCCATGTAATTTTTGTAAGGATTAAATAATGATGTGAACACCATTTGTGTCATTCGTAATCATTGTGGTGCTTGTGGGTTCTTTTTATAGAAGTCACTGATTGCTTCTTTAGCATGGGAAAGATTGCCTTCTATTTCCCACATTCGGTCTTCTTCCTGGTATCCTGTCCAGTGAACTAAGAACTCTAATTTTCAGCCCTTTAGCCAAGATGCCGAGATGTATTTGACTTCAAATTCTTCATCTCCTTCATCTGTAACTGATACCAGTCTGGGTTTATAGACTTTCTGATTTGGGAGTCTTTCCTTGTATGGTTTAACCCATGATACATTTACCACTGGGTGTATTTTCATGTAGCATGGAAGCTTTAGCCTTACGGCATTGTCTCCTACCATTTCAAGAACTTTATAGGGGCCTAGCCATTTTTCCATTAATTTATGTGATTGGCGGATTTCCTTTAGATTCAGGTGTTCGGTAGATAACCACACTTGGGAGTCTTTTTCATAAACAGGCACTTCTGATCTGTGTTTGTTGGCTTGTGCCTTCATAGTGTCCTGTGCCTTGGAGAGAGAAGTTTTCACATTGGCTAAAGTCTGTGTAAAATCCTTGGCAAATGCCATAGCGGCAGGTGCTTTCATGTTTTCTTTAGGTTCAATTTCCATTTGTGGTGAATATGAACATGTGATTTGAAATGGGGATTTGCCTGTAGTGGAGTGGGCCTTGTTGTTGTATTGGAATTGCGCAAGGGCTAGCCATTTGGACCATTCCTTTTGCTTTTCTGCGGTGTAGAGATGTAAATATTGTTGAAGGTCTCGGTTTACACGCTCGGTTTGTCCATCCATTTGTGGATGAAATGCCATTGACATGCATAAGTCGATCTGGAGCATTTTGCCAAGATCCTTCATTACTTGTGCTGAAAATTGCAGGCCACAATCAGAAATTATAAATCGTGAGAGGCCATGCATTTTCCATACGTTGTCTCGATATAATTTAGTGGTTCCCAGGCTGGTGATCATTTTAACTGTGAGAATAAATATGGCTTCTTTGCTGAATCTGTCCACAACCACAAGAATGCTGTCATAGCCATTGGAAGTGGGTAAGTCTGTGATGAAATCAGCCAAGATGTCCTGCCAGGGACCTTTGGGAATAGGATTAGGATGTAATTTGCCTGCCGGAGGCCATGTGGTTGGTTTCATCTGAGCACATCTTTCACATTGGGAACAATAGTCCATTATTTGTTTATGTATGCCTTCCCATGTATAATAGTGTGGGACTAACTTGTGAGTTTTCTCTGTGCCACTGTGTCCGGCTAACATGGAGTCATGGTAGAGTTCAATAATATCCTGGCGGAGATTGATTTCTTCCCCAGGCACATAGATTTTTCCATTTAATTTAGCGAAACCTTTTTTGTCAATTTCAAATCCTGAAAGGGATGACTCACGTAACATGGATTGTGCAGTCTTAACCTGATCTAAGATCCTGTCTTTTGTTCTTCTCCATGGATATAAGTTACTTCATTAGCTTGTATGCATTCTGTGGGTATGACTGTGACTCCTTTATTGTCTTGATCTATTCCCACAGCATGATCTTCTCTTTGTGAGAGTGTGTCAGCTTTTCCCATGGACATTCCAGGTTTCTGAATAAGTTCATAATTAAAGCATGATAAATATTGTGCCCATCTCGCTTGTCATCAATTGAGATCTTGAGATTTCATGAAATACTGGAGATTTGTGTGATCTGTCCAGATCTTGAATGATTTCTCAGCACCTTCTAGGTGGTGGCACCATTGTTCGAGTGCATGAATAATAGCTAACATTTCTTTATCAGTGATTGGGTAGTTCCTTTGTTCTGCCATCATAGAATGAGACGAGAACACTACTGGATGCCATTTTCCTTCTTTTTCTATAGATAATACTGCTCCTGTAGCAAAGTCTGGGGCATCACATTCTAACCGAAAGTTACAGTCGTTATCGGGGTAGGCGAGAACAGGAGCCATAATAAAAGCTTCTTTCAGCATGTCACACATGTTTTGTTCCTTCTGTCCACCTCCACATGGGGTCCTTTTTTGTGAGATTGTTTAATGGTCTAGCCACAATAGAGAAATCTTTAATACATAAATCACCTATAAAAATTGGTGAGTCCAAGGAAACTCTGTACTCCTTTCATGTTCGTGGGAACCGGCCATTTTTGGATAGCTTCTACTTTGCCGGGTTCCATTTCAATTCCTTCCTCTGAGACAATCATGCCTAGGAAATTGATTTTCTTGGTACAAAATGTGCATTTTTCCGGTTTTATAAATACTGTAGATCATTTTCTTGGAGATGTTTGAGGACTTCTAAAACGATTGCATCATGTTCCTCTTGGTTCTCATTTTTAGTGAACATGAGGATGTCATCTATATATATAATGATGACTGCTTGCATATCGTGGAAAATGTTGTTCATCATGGCCTGAAACATGGCCAGGGAATTGGTTTGTCTGAAGTACATAACCAGTGGTTCATAGCTTCCCCTATGACAAACAAAGGCACCTTTCCATTCGTCGCCTTCTTTGATGTGTACATTGTTGTATCCCCATCTGAGATCCATTTTTGTGAACAATTTCGCACCCTGCAATCAGTTGACCAATTGGGAGATCAGCAGTAGTGGGTAGTTGTTCTTTACCATCCATTCATTTAGGTATCAGTAATCTTGTACCATACATTTCTTTCTGTCTTTCTTAGGAATGAAGAAGACTGGTGATGTTTGTGGAGATTTGGAGGGTTGGATATAGCCTTTTCATAATTGTTCATCTACAAAGTCAGAAACTTCCTTTTGTTCCTTGACAGACATGGGATAAAGTTTTCCCTTTTTGGGCTTGAATCTGGGCTTCATATCTATTGTGTGGTCCCAAGGTTTTCTCTCAGGCATCCTTTCAGAATGCTTCTTTGAAAATACATCTAGGAATTGGTGGAATTCTACAGGTCAGTTGGATAAGAGGTAGCATGTCCTCAGGCAACATGTGAGTTGTACTGATCCTGTTTGCCAGTTGATCTCTGGGTTGTGTTGGGACAGCCACATGTATCCTAAAATTACTGGGTTCTTTCCCAGGTCAGTTACTTCTGCTACTAGCTTCTCATGATGTTCTTGGTAATCAATGATTATCTCTGTGGTGTGTGAAATGTCTCCAGCAGAGTTCTTGGTTCCATCCACATTGAATACAGGTATGGGTCATGTGAGCTTTGTAAGTGAAAGTTTATTGTCCTTGGCCCATTTGGTGTCTACAAAAATGCTGTTAGCTCCACTGTCTAGGAGTGTGTGTGTTTTGTACATTTTGTACTTGGTTGTGGCTGAAGCCACCTTGATTTCAAGGTTGATTTCTCGTTTTGTTTTAACAGATCTGAGACAGATCCATTCTGGGGTTTCATAGATATTGTCATTTGTAATTTATATATATATTTTTCTTGACCGAATTAAGCCTGCATTCCCCTGCAGCAAGCTCACTTTCATGAGACCTGGTCTGGGTTTGAGAAGTAGAAAGTTCGTTGTTCATGTCATTAAATAAAGTCCTATTTTGGGAGTTGAAGAACTCATGTTCTTCTTCTTCATATTTGACATAAGATGAAAGCACAGAAAAACTATTTTTTGTGCTATTTTCTATTTTCTTTTTGTCTATAGTTGACTAAACACCCAGTTTATTCAGCAACTTTACTCTTTTCCCGACTTGTTAGCCAAGAAGTCTGCAAAATAGGCCTTAGTGGCCTCGAAGTCCATAGCTGTGACCTGCTTCATTCTTGCATTGGTCACAGCTCCCTTTCCAGCATCCTCATTTGTGCTAGATGAATTGCTCATATTTGTGCATACGTTGCGATACTTGCTGCACCTTCAGCTATGCCTGCCCCCAAGGAACTTGCATTCCTGCATTCCTTTCTGGGTTTGGGGCAGTCCTTAACAAGGTGTGGGCCTTGGCAATTGAAGCACTTGCCTTTGCCAGTGCAAACAACGTCAATGTCCATGGGTTCACCATGGCCACTGTATGTATGTGCTCCTGAGGAGCTTCCTTGTGTCTGGTTTTGCCAGACTCTTCCTTGGTTGCTCCGAAGAGCGAAGGATTCAAGAAGATTCCCAGTCTTCTTGATTTCAATTAAGTACAGTGTAACATACTTCTTTCTTTGGCCGTTGATGAAAATATGCTTTATGATCTTGTCGCAGATGCTCCTCTCTAGGAGATAAACTCCCATGTTGTCTCCGCATTGTGACCTTTCATATTGGGCTACCCACCGAGTTAGGAAGGACTTGGTGTGTTCCTTGGGACCCTGTTTCATGCATGTGAGAAGGTCCATAGCATTGTCGGCATTCATGCCAGGCTTAAAACAGTCTTTGAGGAGTGTGGTGAGCTCCTGGTCAGCTGGCCACATGTGGAGTAACCCGTGCATATATGTGGCAAGTTGGTTCTGTGCCCATATGCTGGCGCCGTTTTTATCTTTGCCCTCTTTGGAGCCTATTCTTGACAAGGTGGCAATTGCCTTCTTCTTGTCCATATTGAACATTTTGAGGTTGACATCGATAAAAATATTTAGACAAATGAACCACTCATCAAACTTGTCATAGCTCCCATCATAAAGTTTTGGATCAGGAACTACTTCGACCTTCTTGGAGACCTTCACCTCAGTGTTGGTTGAGTGTACACCTGACATGGCAAGCGTTTGCAGCTGCTGCATAAGGGCGGCTAACTGCACTTCGAGAGTGGCAATTTGTGCTGTGTCTGTGGACATTGTTTGTTGTTGTGGTATTGGTGATGCAGATGGGGAGACGTGAGGGCTGTCATAATCCTCATCAGTCTTGTAATGTCCTTGTGGTTCTCTGAACAACAGGTTGGGTGAGTTCTTGTTCTAGCTGTCAGAGTATGAACCAAGCTTCTGCTTTGTAAGGGTGAAAATCTTCTTCTGCTTGGATAAATCCAGCTCATAAGAAATTGAAGAAGTGAGGTGGAAATTCCTCTTCTTGTTTTATTTTGATTGCATCATTGGGATCTTTGTTGAAAATGAAGGCTTCATAGGGAGAAGGGGATCTTTTCTTGATGAGGATTGAGATGTCCTTGGCTTTGATCATCCATAAAAAGGTGTACGTAAAAATTCCTAGGAGGATCTGCTCACTCCACTAGGTGTGAATCAAGTCAAACCTTCTTGACTTTGCCATAGAAAATATCATAATATGGAGTTGGGTGGGCACAATACCGCTCTTGCACCACAACAACATATGAAGTAAATGTTGTAAAAAAAGTGTGCCACACAAGGACACTTGCATATAGCAAAAAGAAGTCTGAAGGGTTTTGGACCAGTGTTTAAACCAATTAAGAGTGCTCAAGCTTAGTCCTGCACTGCCCTAGATAGCTAAGTGCCTTCACACCCATATAGGGTAGGTATACATATAAAGGAATTGGGTAGTGCAAGTGTGTGAGAAAGTGAAGAGGTAAAGGTGGTTCTTGTTAAGCCTCAAGTCTGGCTGTTTTTCCCTTTAACGCTAGGGGCCGTGTGTAATGATGATGAAGAGAGTAGGATTGAGTGACGGAAGTGAAACTAGTCAAGTTCTTATGTTGGCAACCTCAAATCAAATAATGACTTGGGCCACTCAATCACACAAACTGGCTGTAGAGACGAGAGATAGTTGAGAGGGAATTCCAACAAGAACTTGACTAGAGTTCTTGGGGCATTGGATTCAAGGTATATATACATTTTACATGTTTGTACTTATTATGATGCTGGTCTGTGTGCGTGAGGCTATGTAAATGACAAATCATGGGAGGATTAGTAAACTAGGATGCATAATGTAGACAGAGATTAAATAGAGGCAGTGTTAGATGTTCTAGACTGACAGAGATTAAATACATGAGGTTGACATGTGTTACAGGTCTAGACCTGGTTCACATGGTCACGTGATGGAGAAAAGATAAGGTCACGTGATGTGAAGGTGTAAAAGGGTCACATGACTAGAAAAAGAAAGGGGTGAGAAAATGGGTTCATAACAAGAAACAGCTGAGTAAGAGTTTCCTGAGGATCCTGTAATCCTGGAAGCATCAGCACCACCATATCTCCCTAGAATCAACAGTGGTTGGAACCCAGTACAGCCAGCAAATTCAGATGCTAACTGGGCTAGCAACTTTGAAAGACCTGCTACCCCCTATCCTTAATAAACATGGACAGAGTTACTCAACATCAGAAATTAACCCCCAATCAGCAGAAGTGATTGCAATCCCACATTACCTCATCACTCCAACATAAATCAGATACACTCTATTGCCCCAATTGATCTTATCAGCAACTCTTGAAGACATCTCATCATCTCAAGAAACAAACCACCCCTAGAAAATCCAAGAAATCTTTATGAACCAGTATCTCTTCACTCTATTGTATTTGATTACTCTAGCAGCTGCTCTAGTTGCACTCCTTGTATATTATGCAACCTATAAAGGCCAGGGCCTTTGTATTGACATCAGAAAGTTGGACCAATTCTTTATCATTTCCCTTGCCAACCTGAAGCTCCTTGCTAATCTAGATAAAGAGTTCAATCACTACCATTGTATCACCAAGAAAATCAAAAACCTGGAAACAGACTCTATCCCAGGACTTGAAACTGTGCCAGAAGAAGAAGGCACCTGGGGAAACAACAATGCAGATTGGAACAGTTGGAACCCACAGACTACCAGTTGGGACAACAATGTAGATCCTCAACCTGGTCACAACACACCTGAGTGGATTTCATGGATCTTTGACAACGTCCTGAATTTCCAAATTGCAGAGATCGCCAGCAAATTTTATGGCAATCTTTTCCAAGCAAACTACCATCAGGAATATGGAAAGGACTATAATTTCAGTAACTCCATCTTCTTGCAAGCCGATCTATCCACTCCTACCCCTAACTTAACCTTCAGTGAAACCACCACCACTATTGAAGAAGTTCCAGACCAGTGGGAACTTGACTCAAACATCAAAATCCCAGGCTTAGTGAAAGAAGATAACTAGGTCTTAGTTTCTTTTACATTATTGGACTCATGTATAGCTTCTAGTTTCTCTTGTCTACCTCGTGTTGTAAACCTAACCTTACTCTTTCTTGCCTGATACAGTATGTCTTTTGACCCAACTCAGTTCAGTTCCACCACTTTCCATCAGCAGCTTATGGATGCTGGTGATGAAGATGCTCAATGGGCCTTGATCAGCAGTCAGTTCAGTCAGATCATGGCATATGCCAAAAACTTAAAAGATAATCTTGATTAAACCAATGTACAACTTGCTGCTCTACCAGCACCAGCCTCTTCAGGATCAGGATCATCAGGAGGATCTAGATCCAAAGTTGAGATCTATCGGGACCCCAGAACCTTTAATGGAGAGATCAATAAGTTTGAAGATTGGTGGCTTGGTATGAAAACATGGATCTTGATCAACACTGACACCATAAACCCACAGTCATACAAAGTAGTTGTGGCTGTATTATCACATATAAAGGGACCACATGTAGGAACCTTCACCACATCCTGACTAGAACAGGGAATACTCTATACATGGAATAAGTTAGAGTCAGATCTCAAGAAACAGTTCTGCCCAACTATCCATCCAGATTGGGTTCTATAGAAACTGAAAGCCCTCAAACAAGGAAATATGAGAACATGCAATTTTATTGATGCATTCCAGAAACTCAGTAAAGAAGATAATATTGGTCAGACTCATGCCATAGACATCCTTGAGGCAAATATGAATCCAGAAGTTCACAATCAAGTCGTCCAAGAAGGAAAATGCACCCACAACGACTTACTCACTTATTTTATGGTAATAAGAGAAGCTGGAGAAATGCTTGAAACAATGAATTTCCTAAAGAAGAAGAAAGGATTCACATTGCACCAGTTCTTCTGCAGAAATGATTATTGTTGTGAGGAGGGCAAGAATGGTTGGTGGTGTGACATCCCTTCTGATGGCAAATGAAGCATAGGTTGTCTTTCAGATGCCTGGCATATTTGATGGGGTGAGGCAGATTGTATCAACATTCATAGCATTTGGATCTCAATGGGTAGAACAGAGTTGGGACCACATGGAAGTGGGAGCGAATGCTTTTCCTCAGTGGATTCCTTCACAACAACAATTTTGTCTAGTGAACTGGGAAGCCTTCTTGATCCAGTCTTCTATAATGATGGGAACTTCTGCCATCATGATGATGCTGTCAGTGAGAACTGGATTCAAGCCATTAATGTACCACACAATTAAGACTTTTTCATCAATGATCTCCACTTTCCCTGCCAGCAGTTGGAACTAGAGGTTGTATTCATCCAGTCCATTCAGATTTTTGGGGTTCCACTGCAACCTTCCCAGGTTGATTTTGGCCTTGGTGCTGACATTGTATGGGGTGAATGCCTTAGTGAAGGCCTTGGAAACTGTGTTGAAGGACTTAGCATTGTTTTCAACAGCAGGCTCTGCTATTCTTTGGTATTGTCCTTTGAAGAAGTCCTTTCCTCTTCCTTTGCTCATTTTGGCAAGAAGAGTCAATACTTTTGCACAATCATTGTAGAGACATGTGTTCATTTCAAAGTAGGCCTCCATGGCCAACAGCAACCTAGTGGCATTATCTGGATGTCTGGAGAAGTTGTCCAAAAGACCCACTTTGATTTGAGATCAGTGTTCATTGATGTCCATTGGAATAGGAGACTCTAGTGTAGATTCAGTGTATTCTTTGGTTGCTGGACTTCATGGTGATTGGGACATGGGCAATGCATGAGGGTTACTTAGTAAATGAAGAGTAAGTAGTTCCCTCCTGGTGCAAAGATGGATAGGAATGCATTGGAAAGGATGAATGATGGGTTGGGGTGTTGTCATAGTGGTACTAGTAGTTGGTGGGTTTGTCAGTGGAAGGGATTGAGATCTTAATGTCTTCATCCTGTTCAGAGGAAGGGGCTCTAAGCCAACATCTAGAAATGTTGATGAGTAGGGCCTCATGCTAAGTAATAGAGGCAGTAAGGTCAATCCAGTCCTTTTGTTATGCTAATGTGTAGAAGTTGGTCAAGTGCACACTCTAGTGTAGTGTGTAGACATGAAGAATGAGACAAGTCTCACTATGACAAATCCTTAGACTTATCACTCACAGTATGATCAAGATTCTAGCAAGTATATTGCATAGAACTAGATAGGAAAAACTACAAGTACAACAGTGGATATTTATACATAAGGTACTTGTGCATGGACCAAATGTGCACAGACCATTTGGGTGGAGGGTAAACAAGGTAGTGTAAAGTGAACTACCTACAGTGGCTCAAAAAATTGTCCCAATATTTGGCTATTTTGCAAAGAGTTGACATTTGCAAGGGATTCAAAAGGCATTAGCTCTAACCCTTGCAGGGTCATCAATAGCCCTAACCCTCGCCCTGAATCTGAGCTCTTGGTCATGTGATTTGGTTGCCATGGCATTGAGATATAACCATATTAAAATGACATGTCATTGGGACACTTATTTGACCCTGATGTTATTAGTT
>JBBPQN010000418.1:0-16354 GCA_038092575.1 Boletus subluridellus
ATCTAGATAGTGTTTTGTCTAGGAGATTTGTAATCCCTAGCTTATAGTGTTTCATCTGTGGAAGGCAAATCAGTAGTCTGGGAAACAAGCACTTTAGTTTCATTGCATTTGCCTATAAAGAAGACAATGTGCCTGATAGATGGGGTTACTGTATTGATGGAAAGAGGACCGCAGGTCTTTCTTGATATTCGTGTTTTCGTCCAGGTGTAGGTACTTCAGTAAGTACCTCTGTGGTAATGCATCTGGCATGTTCAATTGTCGATTTTTATATTGGGTAGGGTTAATTGTCACTTTCCCACTTGCCCAGTCAATAGTTGGGTTGACTGCCCATAGCCAGGGTAGTCCCAAAATGAGGTCATCCTTTCCACACTTGAGGATGAGTAACCGTCTAGGTTCCAGTACCCCATCTGTATTGAGCACTATGGAGACGCTATGTGTGATGTCTCCCGATTGATTTGATGACCCATCAATGTTCCTGGCTTTGATGGATTGGGGAAGAGGCATGAGAGGTAATCTGTGTTCTTCGGCAAATCATCTGGACAGGAAACATCCAGTTGCTCTGCTATCGATGAGAGCATTTAGGCCAACGGTTTTTGTTGCACAAGAATTCTGAATTTTGATGGGAATGCAAATAGAATTACTATGGGATCCAGAAATAAATACAGGTGCAATCATTGTGGAAGGTAATGATGTTGGTCCATTCCTTCCACCTAAAAATGTGAAGCGAAGTTTGCCAAAGAGTCATCCATTTCTAATACATTGACTTCCTCTTCCCAGGCATCGTTGGTTGGGAGGGTTTCTCCTCTTTCGTCTTGAGTGGGATCAAAGGCCACTTTGAGGGTTCAGAGGATTTTGTCTTTGTCCAAGCAAGTTTTCAGGGAGTTGATATAGGCGTCCACTGGATCACTCCCTGAGTTGCTTATGACAGCTCGGGCTTGGACATTCTTCAGTGGTCCTCCAGGTTGGGGATGCTTTCTGGTGGAGCACCCTTTTTTCTGGCAGATGAAACATCTTTTCTCCCAGATGAGGCAAGCTTGCTCCACAGGAGTGAGGGTAAGTTGATCAACATCCATGGCATTTGGATCATGTCGAGACCTTCCTTCTCCTTGTCCAATAGGGATTCGAGGAATTTTATCCATATCCCTTATCCTGGCTAGTCCACTCTCTATCTCCGCCGCTTTATTGTAGATGTCCTTGATCTTCTCTGCAGTCTTGAGTATATTGGAGAGCATGAGGTTGGTAGCAATTTCTCTGTCTAACCCTCTCAGGAACCATTCCTGAAGGGCCCCCTTCTCTTTTATCCTGGCCTGGGTGGTGAGTACAATGAACTCAGAAAGGTATTTCTCAAAGCTTCCTTCCTTTCAGGTGTCTTGTCAGAGGAAGGCGAGTTCTACTCTGGCATGGGAGGCAGCATCATAGGGAGAGAAGGTGGTAGAGAAGGCCTCCTTGATGTGGGCATAGTCCTTCTCATTGGCAGAGATGGTGGCATCAGTGAGCTTGATCAATCAAGCTTCCACAAAGGCTTTGCCCCTTCTGGTGGGCATGTGATTGAGTAGGATAAGCCCTTTTGCTTTATCCGTCAGGTCTGGATGGAGGGAGAAGTATCTGTCCATCCTTAGGATCCATTGATTGGCATCCTTTCCTTCTCCAGAGAAGTCTTCTGGGAGGGCAGCTTTCAAACCTTTCCCCATGTCGTCGTCGTCGTCTGAGTCTTCATCATTGTCTATAGGGTAGTCTGGGTTCGGCTCAGGTGGTGGGGGTGGAGGTGGGAGTCGAGGGTGAGCAGCTATGTAGGCTTCTGCTTCTGCACTGGTGAGAACAGTTCTCTCAAGAGTTCCTTCCTCAGGGAAGGTGGTCTGAGAGAGAGAGGTAGGAGGGTGTCCTATGGATGATGTTTGGGACACTGCCAGAGATGCTCTATGGGGAGGGCCTGGGATAGGGGAGGACCGAGACATTCCTGGGATTCTTCACTGTTCTGGAACAGCAGAGAAGGTGGAAGACTGTGGTGGTTGTGGGGGGGATATACAATGTTCCTCATTGTCTTTGTGGTCTCCTGCAAGGAGTTGGGAAAGGTTGATTTGCCACATGTTGAATAACTAGCTGCCCCAGTGGCAGTTGTCCGAGTGTGGGTCATTGGGTGTGGTAACACCAATGAGGTAGAAACTTTAACCTTTTGTTACAACCACGTAACAAGTGACACCAATGTGTGTCAAGTTTCTAGTACCAGGCCTTCCAGTGAAGGTTAAAACAGTACACATAGTCCCACCATGACTAGCATTGAGTGTATACTCTCCTGAGAACAAAGAGTATGATGAGGAGAGGGATCCAAGACCAGTCAAGAGAGAATCAAGCCAGCTGGGAACCTAAGCACACAGTAGATTGTGTAGGTTAAAGTTAAAGAGTAAGTACAAGCAGAGCGTGAATATATATACTGCCCAGAGACATTTAGGGCAGGTGAGACTAAATATGATAAGAGTCTTTAGGGGAGGCACTATCGTGATGAATGAGGTAAGACACGCATTGCATATAACATGCATGTGATGGAATGGGGCAGTATCCTCGGAGAGAAATGGAAGTGGGGAGAAGTAGAATCGGGAGGAATAGGAAATGGAATAGAATGGATCAAGAGGGGGCAGTGCCCTTGAGAGAAGTTGGGGGAGGGAAGAAGTCCATGAAGGCCTTGTGGGGTACCTTGTACTCCTGCAGAGACATGATAATGTCGTCCCATAAGGATATCCCTGGGTAGTCCAGTGATAGAGTGGGAGAAAATGAAGGGGGGATACCACCAACCGTAACACTATGAGGCCATGGTGGAATGGTTCAAGGGGACACAGGAAGAGGACAACCGAAAATTTGTCACAGAACTCTTATTATGGTGGAGCAGGTAAGTTCCTGAGCAGAATTGCCTCATAACCAGTGCTGATTGCAATGTGCAGGATGATTTTTGGACAGGCCTTTGCTTTTCAGCTTGAACAAGACTCTGCCAATAAGTTGGTGGCAAAGTCACTAAAGAAGCAACACATCTCTACATGTGGACAAATTGCACATTGACCCCCACAAATGTACTAGGTGTCATGTATTACAGCAGGCTAAACATGAATGAAGAGATCACCCCAAAAAATGCAACTGACTGAGTTTGTGAACACTCAAAAGGCTGATATTCTCATATAGTGAAAGCAAAGATGCAAAGTACAGCTAAGTCTCATCAACTGGACAGGTATTGTTCTCAAGAGACCGGATTCTATAACTTGCCAGCCACCATCTGATAGACAGACCTCCATAAGTCCAGTCCTTACCATGCTTTAGTATGCTCATTTTCAACAGTTCCCAGAACCTGAACGATGTACCATATATGCCAAACAGCCAGTCCTTGACCACTTTTGTCCAGCTGCCTGACATGCAACTTTCTTGACAGTCCAATGCTTACTCTCTATAGGACTTACTGTTATGATGATTGATCCCCCAGATGGGGATGATAGTCTTCAACCACTTTTGTCAGGCTGCCTGACATGCAACTTCATTGACAGTCTGATGCTTATTCTCTATAGAAGCTACCATTATAATGATTGATGCTACTTCCCCTCTTGGACCAGGTCATTAGTCCTTGTCCATGTTCATCGAGCTGTGTGACATGTCACATTGCTGACAGCCTGATGTTTATTCTCTATAAGACCTATGGTTATAATGAATATATAAGGCCATATCATATTAGCTTGCTATTATTTCTAATATACAACTTGGTCATCTTGACAAGGTACTATAAGCCCTTATAAGAAATCCTGGAATCTCATGATGTTGAATCCATCTATAACTATGCCATTAATATATTTGCTAAGTCCAACTTCATTCGCAATATGCTCTAAGCTCACACGGTAATGTTGCCAGTTTTGACCATCTATTTCAAATGCAGGAATATCAAATTCTTCAAGATTGAAAAATGTTGCCATCTTGAAATTCAGATCGGGTGAGTGATCTACTCTGTGCTAGCAGGGCTCATAACCTGTAGAAAACTATAGTGTAGTCACTAAAGAAACAACTACAGTACTAGCAGGCCGAAATAAGCCATGCTTATGTAAGCTACTAATGTTCTCACCCATTCGAGATGAGTTTACAACAATATGGTTACCCAATCCCCTTCCTCTCTCTCTCCCCTTTGTTGTAGCGTGCAGTGTTGCCAATACTTAGTCCCTTGGCATCTGCCTAGATGAGATCATAACATTGAGTGTGCCAGTGAGGGTGAGATCTTGAGAGTGTTGAGTGAGTTGGTCGAAAAAAAAATAAGCAAGCTGCAACTTACTATATTGGGTAATAAACTCACCATGCAGATACAGGTAAGAGATATAAACACCCTCAGCCAGGGTGTGGGTAAGGGTGTGGGTGGCTGAAAGTCATACCTGCACTCTGACCTGCATAATACCTGGACCCAGGATCCAGGTGGGTATGGCATACCCCTGCTACTGCCTAGAGAGGATGTATATGCTTCCAAGTGAACACAGACATCATGTCCATCCACAGTAGTCCAGAATTGCTCAAAAGATGTCATGTGGAATGTAGAAGAGATGCTGTTAGTGAAGACAGATTTCATAATGTCAGTGATGGAACAATGAATAATGTTTTTGATACAAATTGATGGGATGAATGGGTCCATCTTGGAAGCATACTTAACCCCTTTCTTAACCAGGGGAAGATCAAATGATGTAGATATCCAGCTGTGTTGAGTGTGGAAAGGATTTTAGTTGTCTTGGAGGTACTTCCTGATACAAGCACATTCATGGTCAAGTGAAAATGTCTATTCCTCAGATGGATTAAACATGGGATCTCTGATATATTGCCAGAGGTGGTTTGTCTCCTCTTTTGTCTTCACTGTTGACCCTGAAAAATGCCAACATGTAAGCAAGCCAGCAGTGGGGCTACTGAACACTGAGAATAAATTTTCACAAGTAATATTTGAAGGAGTGACCATGTTTACAAGATTGGAAGATGGAAGAGATGGTTGAATGAGCATTGGAGCATCAATGCAGTTGGAAATGAGGGTATGTATCTATCACAGAATGAAATGTTGGGCAGTTTGGATAGATGTGGAATAAGCCCATAGAGTCAGGTTCAGTTCAAAAACAGTCAGAAGGAGGATTTGGCTGAGAAGGTCCAGCCAGTGGTATAGGTGATGAAGGAATGAATACAGGCGGTGGGGCATGACAAAGACCTGTAAGCTTGCTAGGTAGGTAGTCTATGTAGCATGCAGAAAGGTGAATGTGCTGCCCAGAACAGCCTGAGACAACCAGATTAGGTGGACTCAGGGCTAGAGGGGGCTCAGGCAGTTCAGCTGAAAGGGGATAATGCAGTTCCTATATCCCCCAAGAGTAGTAAATTATAAATAAATCAACAAGATGAGATACATTACCTCTGGATGAGAGTCAATGACAGGAGTCAAGAACCTTGCATGCCCAGCATTGCAAGGCTCAGGGAAATGGCTAGGTGACATATGCTTTCACTTCTTGGACTTCTTGCTATCCCTGTGCTGATGATGGACATCAATGGTCAGTGTTATGATCTGTTCTAGGCAGATGCTGAAGGGACGTATTGACAACACTGCCAACCTGCAACAAAAAAAGGAAAAGAAGAAAGGGGAAGGTAAGTGAAGGTGATAGAATGAGGAGAGGGAGGGAGCTTGCAATGAGGGTGATCACTTAAGATCTGAGGACTAGTCTTGATGGATCATTCTAGGTATGACAACCTAGCGGTTGACCTATCTTCCTGACTACATGGTACCAAACTCTATGGTCACTGAGCAAGGGTAAAGACAACTAGGAGCTGACTGCTTCACTGACTTTAGGTCAAAGACAAAGAGATAAGAACTGGGGAGTTCTATCTCTCATTGCTGATATTTATACTAGCTATGATGGTGCACAGACCAAGAGGCCATGGATACAGGGTAACTAGATATAGATAAAGAGAAATGGAATGAACAGAGATTAAAGGGAATGTGATGCGTGAGGTAGGTGTGAGGTGTGGTAGAATGGAAGCATAGGTAAAGAAGATGAGATCAGGGAAGATCCATTGGGGGAAGTAAATGGAGATTAAGAGATAGGAGTGGGAGAGAGATCTACCATGGAAATATGATGAGGATGGAAAGGGGTGCTCTAGATTGATCAGGTGATCAGTCAGGTGATGTGGTCATGTGACCATGGGAAAGGATGAAGTAAGACATCATGTGATATAGATAAGATGGAGATAAGAGAGAAGGGAAGTGTATACAAAGGTTACAATGCAGATAGAATGAAGATAGGGGTCTTCGGATAGTAGAATCATAACAGTCAGTGCTTTGCTTGCCTGGCAATGGGCCTCATGGGCACACAAAGACTTTTGTGTGCTGAATGAGCATCCACACCCAACACAGATTATGTCATCCATGGGAGAGGCAAAGTTTTTGCATTGGGGTATGAAGCTAAATACTACATGGGCCAGTGTAGTAAGAAACTTCTTGAATATCAAATATTACCTAGAAAGTGTAAATGAGTTGTACATGTTCATGATCATTAAAGAAGCTTACCCATGATGTGCTGTAAAACATAAAATCAACATGAGTCTGTTGCCATTCCAGTAGGATTCCACTTTCACTAGAGGATATCCAGAAAAAGAAAAATATAGAATGAAAGAATACACATACCTTATTGATTGAGCTGAATACTGTCAAGATCTCTGAATTGCTTTTGGGTTCTGTGGAACTTGAGTCATACTCAGGCCCCTTTCCTGGAACTGAAATTAGTATACAATGTTGGTCTACAGTTTCTAACTATTATGGTGTCCAACTCACCAGATTGTTTAAGAGCAACACTATCTGGTTGAGCTACTATGAGTGTCTTTTCATTGGCAAGACTGTGAGAATCATCTCTTGTGTTCTGTAGCTCAGATGGGGTGGTACAACCTGAAGTTTGAATTTGATTGTCTGAAAGTGAACAATAAGTACAGATAAAGTTATATGACAAAATAAGAAATTTACCAGCAGTCCAGGGAAATTGGATGTATATGTAATGTGGTACACCTCCAGATACTTGAGGGGTAGCTCAAGGGAGATCTTGTTCTCGAAGAAACTGGCAAGTGGGTTACTGGTGGTTGACATAGTGAGAGAAAAAACTTCATGCAATTAGGTAGGACATGGTCAGGAGTTTATATAGGACATCAAGATACTAGTCATATGATGGTCATCAATGGAGGAGTATGATAGAAGTGGAATCAGTGGATATCTACTTATAAATGGAAACTTTTGCCATGTCAAACAAACTCTGACATTCATCCTCCAACTCTAACCACTATCATCACTTACTATGCCCTCTAACAAATGTGCTGGTTCTCCCACATCCCACAACAACAGGGAATCAAAACATGCCAGGAAAAACACCTCAAACAAGCTAAAGAAAGGTAAAAAAAAGGTGACAGAAAGTACATTTCATTACCAACTATTGTGTCCAAGGCTGATCTATTAGGCATGCCACATCTGATGATGAGAATGGGTCAAACTCTGATTCTTTAAGGGGATCTGAGTCTGACCCTGAGTCAGATGTGGATTCACACAGCAGTATCACTACAAAGGATTTCAAGAGTGCCAGATGCATTGTCACCCAGTGCTGTGACTTGCTCTGTGACATCAACAAAGCTATCTATCTGGTAATGCTCTCCAAGCAAGAAGAACACACTGGCAAAGAGAGTGATTCCAAAGATGAGGATGAGCATCAAGCCAGAAAGGAAGCCCTTGACCACATGTAAGTGATTCATTTTGTTTTACATGCTCATTATACAATCAGGTACCAGCACTCTGAGAATGCTTGCACATTACAAAAAGGTCTATTCTACTCTCATTCAGGAGATTCCAAACATCAAGATCCCCATCAATGACCCCTCATGTACATCAACACTCAAGATAGTTCTCAGAAAGGTATGTATATGTGCATACATTGAGCCCTTAAGAACTGTCTGAGCAATTTCTAGATTAATGAAGCTATAAGCGAGACCAGGAGCAATGATACTGCTCAACTGCATGAAAAAATAGCAAGTTATATCCTTTAAAATCTGAAAGTCGACACCATGAAGCCCACAATCAATTTGAGCACCTCAAAGTCAGAGCTCAGCCTAAACCACCCACAACTTGCTGGGTTTCTCTGCCCTGTCAAGTTTATTGCAGCATTCAATAAGAATGCTGACAAGTATTAATTTTTTGTATTATTGTGATTACTTGATGCTCGCTACATTTGAATAATCTAAAACTCACAAGAACCTTGAGAACAGAAAGATTGACATGTCACCATCTGAATTGCCAGCATTCCTATGGGAGGAAAATGGAAAGAAGTACAATGATAAAGACATCCTCTGTGGACTTTTCCATGGTTTCTACAGTATCTCGAATGGGTGAGTATTCACATTCATTGTGTCAGTTAATTGTTCCAGCTAACTCATCTTTTACCAGGTTGCTTGACATATTTTTACAGGTTCATCTATAGCTCATGGTGGTGATTCATGTGGGACACATTCCTGCAATGCAATCCTCCACAACATGGACAATGTTGAGGCAGCACACATTGCTTATGCTACAGTCTTGGTAAGTCTTATTATTACTGTTCTCGCATTACAACTAATGTTCACATCACAGGCATGCTTTGGAATCAGTTCTCAGCTATGTTGGTTGGAGAAAGATGGTCACTTCAACTACCGGAAATTCTACTACATTGTAGTAGATCTTATTGACAAATGTGAAGACACCAAGTGGAAGGAGGATGTATTGAAACACTACAATATGTATGTCTGCTTACATGTATAACAGTTTACTAACCACTATTGTATCAGGCTGTTCTTCAAGAATGAAGAAGGTTAGGGCAGAGACTCTATGGCTTTCAAGGATGACTCAGCATTGATAGTGATGTCCAGGCCCAGCCTGGCCTGAAAGCCCTGGCTTGGGCCCAGCTCAAACAGGCTGAGGCTTGCAAGATATTGAGGCCTGAGCTTTAAATGACAGCCTCTGTGAGCCTAGGGTCTGGCCTGGCCCAAGCCCAAGCCTAATAATATTTAATCGAGAGTTAACATAGGAATATTCTCAGTATCATCAACTTCGTCCATCTCTTCAACAATAACCTCAGAGTCCTCGACACTAGCAGTCCAACCTTCACCTAACTGAGATTGCTCCATTTCAGCCTCACCATAAACCTCTGAAAGCACTGATGGATTGTCATGGTGATGAAATAGTAAGTCCCATTGAATGAAGCATTTGAGACATTGTAAGGCTTCAACAATGTCCCCTTTCAACCAATTATGTCACTTAGTAATTGTGATACTAGCAGATGAGAACACTCGCTCACTCAAAACTGATGTTGCCATGACTGAAAGATAATTCTGGGCTAGGGAGCTCCAAATGGGATACCTAGCTGCATTAAGCCCCCACCATTGTACAGTTGACATACTGGGTACAAGTTGATCCTTTGAGTTGAGATATCCATGAAAATCTCCCATCCAAGGGCAATGAGGGTCTCCATGGGCAAACGGAGTGGCCAATGGGCCATCATCATTATCATCATCTAAGAGTTTCTGCAGGAGCTGGCCAATCTTCCTGTATGCAGTAGTTTTCTTAGCAGATACTTTTGGCTCCATGACAACAGAGCCATTCAGCTTTAAGTATCACTCTTTGTACTATACATTGTCAGTGTTGGTAGAACTCAGAATAGATATACCAAGGGTACATACATATCAGATCCTTGGCATGCTGCAATGCTTCATTGTACATTTCATGACCCTAGAACTTGCATATATGATTTCCTTTTTGCACAGGATCAAGTACTGTAAGCAGGCCAGTCACATTCCTGTAGTAAGATTGTGCTATAATAAACTTACACATAGCCATTATATGCACATCACAGTCAGCTGTTTTTTCATAGTATTTGGAAATTTTTGTGACACCTGCTTCAAGGGCAGGCCAAAAGTCTATGTATTCAGCTTTGGTACTCTGGGAATCCCACACCTTGTGCAAAGACTTGAGTGCAGGTAGAACAAGATGAATGGCAGGGCCACTGTCTGATGAGAATGATTGTTGAGCTGTTCTGCTTTTCCAAGCAAGGCCAGTAGCATGGTGACCCAGGACCATTCCTCATCCATCAATTGAAGGTCAAGTAATCTTTGCCACTTGTCACAGTCCTTCTCAGCAACTGTGATCTCATGAACGAAAGTGTTGACATCCTGTCATAACATAGTGTCATATGTAAGTAATTACATATGTGCATAATGTGTAATGGAATTGACAAACCTCTTTCAGTTTTTTAGCATGTTCAAGCATTACATATGTTGAGGACCATCAGACTGGCATATCCAATAGTAACTGTAGTAGAGACTTGCTTGGGGGATGATTCAGCCTATCCTGGAGTTGAATAGTCCAAAAAAGCTCTTTGCATTTTGCTGAAGACTGTTCCTAGTGTGGGAAGTATGACTATGTACATTTATAAACTATCAGATGGTTCACATACCTTGATGGATATTGATCAAACCAATCCAACCTCATTGCATTGTGAATCACGGTCCACCACAAGATCAGTGTCAGGATTGTTGGGGTCATATGCTTTGGACTTGCTGTGGGCACATAGCAGAGCCTGTGTTGCCAGGTTGATGATATGAGCCAGACATCTGCAATATATATCAATATCACCATGAATGTAATAACTGTACATAAAACACCAACCAAACATGATGCTGTTTAGTATTCCAAGGTTTTCCATAGCACTCTCAATTTGTCCAGCAAATTCAACCATCATGGAATCCATATTTGTGGCATTGTTGCACATAACATGACCAACCTGTTCTTTCTCAATGAGATGAAATATTAGAAAATACAAAACAAACCTTGTGTACAATTCCAACTCGCTTGACAACTTTGTAAAGTGCTTGACTGAGTCAGACACCATTGTGTGCACTATTCACTCATATAAATCCTAGTAGTGCTATCTTTATCTCCCACATTCCTAGCACACTTTCTTCTAACCAAGACCCAGTGACCATGAAATATGCATTGGTATTTGTGGCCTGCCATCCATCACATGTGAGATTAATTTTGCCTTGTATAGTATCACTCTGTGGGACTGTTGTCAGTGATAAAAAAACATTCAGCAGATGGCAGTTAGTACTTGTGGACAACCTTGCACATAGCTTGGTCATTTGATTCTTGAACATGTCAATAATTACTTGTCTGGTAACCTTTCAAGTTGGAAGCTTGATTCCATTTGTCGTGCACACTGTTAAATCAATCATGTTCTTAAACAAGGGATGTTCCAGGGTGGCTATGGGCTGCCAACATGTCCAGGTTAGAAAGCAAGGATTCACATTATATTAGTTATTACCTGGTCCATATTCACAAGCCACTGAATAGCCACATCATGAAGATGTTCATCACTATATGAAAGGGTCCTCTCCTTCAGTGGGGCAGGCTGAAGATGATGGTCCAAGTGTATTTGATGGGCACCTTGTGTCTCTTCCTTTTGCATTTTGTGGTCCTTGGGAAGCATTGATGCAAACCCATTCACTTTTGCCCATTTTAGATAATTGGCCTGCCAGTGGTAGAAGACATTTTTCAGGTCATCAGATAGAGTAGAATTCATGAATCCAGCTAAATACATACCTGGTGGCATGATTCCAGATGGCAGTGCAATGTTGACACCTCAGCTACAAGTGCAACCTGTGATGTTGGCTTTCTGCAATATTTATGTCCATTATTGGCTACAAGGAAACAGAACCTGATAGCTTACAAGCATAGTTTGCAATTGCAACACTTCTTTCTATCACTTGCTCAAATATAGAATTGGTTGAAAAACTGATCAACATCCCGGCTGCATTGTTCCCACCAAGCTGTTGGAGGTTTGTCTATGTCCATGACAGTAACATCCTATAATAGGCCATCAGCTCCAACAACCTCTTGTGGGTGTGATGAGGCTGGCCTGCTGGATGCTATGTTGAACACAACAAGTTACTGCTAGTTAGTGTGAGTAAGCCATCAGCAATGAACTTACAATTGGAATTGCTACTCTGTTCAGCTTGAGAGCCTGATACCAATGCTCATTTTCCTGCAGCACATTCCACTGGTGACTCGGAGTTAATGTGTCACATTGAGATAAGGCTTACCTTTGATTAGCCAAGACAGAGCATTGCCAGTGTCATTGTTGTCTGATTCAAGGAGGTTGATGGTTTTATTGGTATGATTTCATTTGCACTTGTTTGAGGTAGTGGGCAGGGTTGGAGGAGGGGATCCATGGTCAGAGCCTGAGAGTGGAGGTGAGGTGGACACACTGTCTTGCCCAGAGTGACCTGATTGGACATGTTGGTGCAAGCAAAGCTCCTGTGTGGCTGCATTCTTGGCATCCCATAGCTTTGCTGATGGGAATGTTGCCCATTTAGGCCATGCACCTGGGTCTTCATTACTCAATTCAATGTTCATCTTGACCACAACAGAAGTATTTGAGGGTGTTGTTGAAATTTTTAACTCTGACAGTAAATGCTGGATTATCAAGCATGGAGACCCAGCCTAGCCCCTAGCTTGTGGCCTGATAAAAAAGGAAGCCTGGACCCTTAGGCTGTGGAAGCTCTATACAAAATCTGGCTTGGCTGAGCCTAAGTAGGCTTAGCTTGGCCAAGCTCAGGGCTTGAAGCCAGGCCTGGCACATCACTACTCAGCAACCACCTTCACATCAAAGCCCAAAGGATTTCTTAATCACATGTGAGCACAAGCAGCTGTGTGTGCTGCTGATGCTGTTAAACCACTGCCTCAGGCTGTCATGAATCATACTCCTCCACCAACTTCACCACCCTTCGCCAGGGCTGCCACCAGAGGTTCTGAGGTGACCACCATGCAGGTGAATGAACCTTCCCCACCATCTCCAACACAACCACCCTCAGCCAGAGGTCCCAAGGTGACCACTGGCACCATGCAGGTGGATGAACCTCACATGCCATTTCCAAGTCTGCAGCAACCCCTGCCTCTCCACATTCCTGCACTGGCACAACCACCACTGCAACTCCCTCCCAGAAGTCCCAACAGGCCTTGCACTGTCCCAGCTGCAGTCAGCTGTGTAGATGCCACCTTGCTTGACCCCCCCAGTGATCTGTCTGAAATCAAGCTTAATGATGCCAACTTGTTAGCAAAGCCAAGTAACAATAAGAAGAACTCATTGGCGCAGAGGGGAAAACAAAACACTACCAAACAAAGCTCTGAGGGAGGTTCTTCCAGGCACAAAAATACCCAGAGGAAAGGTGGAACTGATGATGTATAGGTAAGTACATCTGTTATTATCTTATGTTCTTCTCTTAAGACAACAGTTGACTCAGAGTTGAGGTTTCTGCTTCTGCCATGGCCAGTTCTGCAAGCAGCATTCCAAGTGACAGTTTGTATTCATAGCATCACTGCTTCCTTTATTCTATATGTCATCTTGTCATCCATTGTTTAGCAACTCATGGAATACATTGTGTTATCAGAATAGACTGTAATATTTTGAGCTGTATGTGCTTCTCTAGTAAGCATTGTGTATAGGACATTATCAGAGATGTTAGCAAGACAGCTCTTGTGTAAGCAGTCAGCTTTCTATTTGGAAAACAAGTACTTTGAGATTATAAACTGTGGGCAAATGAAATCTGATATATGGAACTGATCTATAATATATGATAAGGAAAAATATTACAATCTTTTGTAATCTCATGAATTCGCAATTTTTGTGATGGGCTAGTAGCACTTCACGGTATGTTGCTCGCATCCTTGTCTGTGTCTTCTTGAATACTTAGTACCAAACTATTGATTGCTTCTTAATTGATCTTTGCAATGCTAAACAGTGCATGGATAGCATATCCTTCCCCCCACTGGTTTACAGCTCCAAGGTCCTCTCTCTCTCATTTTGGGTGCCCCTTATACTGTACTATCCTGCCACATGCCATTGCAATGGGTGAGGTGAAGACATACCACTCTGGCACCTTGTTCTTCAATCCAGTTCTCATCATGCTGGACAGTCATACTATGTTGTATGTTTTTTTCCTCTTTTCTTAGCAGATTAACTCCATTCATTCATTTGATTTCCAGTGTCAATGTCACAACTGGTACCAATGGGCAAATTGTTATGATATACTATATTTTCACTTTTTTAACTTAGTGCACTCGTGCATTACCTTACAAACTTTCAGACTTCGAAGTCATGTGATGTGCATGTGACCATGGGAAACTACACGTGACCTATGGTCCAGACAAACATGCTGCACACACGCCTTATTAATTTCCACTTCTTCATTCCCATCATCATCTTCTTTCTCTCACAACAACTTCTCTCATCTATCTATAACCAGTAATCATTCCCATGGACCCTATGGTCCATGCACCATCCTGTAACATATATAAAGTAGCTGTAGTTGACTGGACTCCCCAGTCTAATCCATTTGTTCACTGCAACCTATGTCCTTGCAGCTAAATTAAGGAAGACATCGCCTCTTATTCTCTAAACCTTTGCTTTCTCTCTTATCATTGGATTTGGTGTAGCCTCATCGAGTCTCTGCCAGTGTTTGTTCGAGAGCCTCTCACAACACTTGGATTAGACTTCATACACTGCCCGGACTCTAGGGCTAAAGAGAACCCACTGGTGTTTTCCAGTTTTCATTTCTTTATGTTCGCTGCTTTAGAACATGGGGCAGTACCCCGAGCTTTTGTCGTGTTACTTTAGAACCTTCTCAGTCCCTCCTTTGAGGTGATGGCCATGCAAGGGTCATGCCTTGTTTGCGAAGAGCAATACGGGAACCACTGTCGTCGTGCAGCCTGTAGCCGAGCTTATATCGCCATGTTAGTCCCTCAAGTGATTGGGGAGGTAGAGCGTCAGTTGCCTAGTTTTTTACGTTAGTATATGTGCCAGTTTGTTCCTGGGCTTTGCAGACCCCAGAGAACTTGTTATGAGACTTTACGGAGAAGAAGATACTATCTCCGGTTGAAGGTTTACTTTTTTAGATCCACTACTTGCCGCATCCCTCGAGCTTGGTTGAAAGATACCTCGCAGTAAGGATTAAGCTGGCTCACATTCGCACGAATAGAGTAGTGCAACAATCCCGACCAGTTCCTCCTCCTGCTCCAATAGCTCCTCCACCCCCTCCTTCTCCACCAAAAAAGAAAATCCCTTACACCCAAAGACATTCCCAAGTAGAACTCAAGCTTTGCCGTTACATACAGCTCCAAAGAAGTCAGCAAGCAAACAATTACTTCACAGACTCGTTTATCCTCCAACACCAACATTCCCCCACCTCACACTAAACAATGTCGTCAGTTGATATTGATGATCTCGTAAACCGCCTCGATGTGCTCGCCTTGAGCAAGGAGTGCTCCAATATATCAAAGAAAATTGTAGACCCCAGGAACTGGGATGGCGACCATTCCAAATTTGAGCATGGTGGATCAAGCTTTGACTCTGGGTCGATGCACAAGATTGGAAGGACAACTGAGTTCGCATGGTTGCAGTCTTGTCTCGATTCGAGAAAAAGGCTGAGGGCTTTGCCCAGATCACCCTCAAAAAATATTTAGAAGACAAGGAATCCGAGATCCCTATCACCACGGGATCCACACTCACATCGCCGAAAGGCATTGTAGCATGGCCCAAATGGGCAGATCTCCAAATCGAGATCAAACAATATTTCCAAATTGAGGTCCTTGCCCATAAGAGCCTCAAAAAGCTACAAGCCTTGAAGCAAGGGTCTAGGCCCATAGATCTGTTCATCCAGGAGTTCATCATCCTGGTCAAGGAATCTCAGATTGAGTTCGGTTACACAATTGAACTTCTTAAGAAGGCAGTTGACTACCGCATCTATTACCAAGCAAAGATGACAGGTAAGGAGTCCGACAGCTTCTCTGAAATGTGTGGGAACTACTGAGCAATCGGTAGAAACTACGAACAGATTGCAATCGAGCATGGCCCTCTAATGTGCCCCTCAGTGCCTCAGTCTTATTGCCCTCGCTTCCCTCCTCCTCCGTGGCCTTATGGTCAACAATATTATCTGCCTCCTCCATGACCTCCTCCAGGTAACCACTCCCGTTTCACTCCCACCGGTACGCAGCCGGGTAGAGGAGCCCTGATGGAAATAGATGCCCAACAAGCTGTGCCTCCATCCTGGCCCAATATCCATACCTGTTACGGATGCAGCAAGGTTGGCCATATCTGGCCTGATTGTTCTCAGAACCCCAATCAGAGAACCTGTTAAGGTTGGGCAAACTCCGAGGGGGGGACAAACTCCGGAGCGCCGGAGTTGTCTTATACGGACGGGACTTGGCTTCACCGTATGTGGTGCGCCCTTGTCAGGAGTCTTGTTGTCCCGG